>VDFB02133885.1:0-28695 GCA_007258455.2 Sequoia sempervirens | reverse complement strand
ACATGCCCTAAGCATATCTCATCCTATGGGCCACCAGACCCTCTAACACCCGACCCCATCCAAGAGATAGACCCTTTGACCTCTTATCAGGACAAAGGAATCCACCAATAAAGCTGGCCAAAACTGAAGGAAGTGGTCCATACAAATCGTGCATCTCAACCCATGGAATCCACTCTCCTGCAATCTGAGGATCCTAAAAGACCCTCCACATAGCCTCTACACCACCAACCTCCTCTGAATCATGTACCACAATCTCTCCAACAAAAGGAATGTGAAGAATACGCCATACATCCTCTGGCGTCACGGTCATCTCACTAATAGATAAGTGAAAGGTGTTGTGGTCACTATGCCACCGCTCTGCTAAAGCTGTCAATAGACCCCTATTAAGTCTAATATGGGGCATATCCAATAATGTCGCTAAACCACAATCAGTAATATGCTGTCTCTCATCTGGCGTAAGTCACGATATCATATCAAAAGGCCAGGGGAACTGCTCTCACACCTGGATAACATCTAAATGCTCCTGTTATCATACAAACAAGACATTTTAATCAAAATATCAAAAGATCATCAAATTTTCAAAAATTGTGCTTTTACCTATCAACCTAGCAAATTATCAAGGACCCCTCATCTATCAATCAGGTTCAATCCTTTGGAAAGTTTAATTATTCCTCACCTATCATGAGGGTAATTATTATCAATCAATAGAGCTCGCTCATCATGAGATCATTTCCCATATATTTTAGTCAAGATCAAACTAAAATAGATGGAATCAAAAACAAATCGACGAAAAGCAAAGTGCACAATTTTTCATCAATCTCTACCTAAAAACACTAAAATGTCTGGCGTGCTACAAAATCCTCTGTATGCGCTACAGAAACATCCCGATGCGCTAAAAAGACAAGCGCGCTATAAAATCCTATGGACGCGCTACAAATTTGACCCTGCGCGCTAAAACATCTGACGCGCTGCAAAACTTACCGGACGTGCTACACAATTTACCTAACGCGCTAAAACTATGGCGCACTACAACATAGCACGGACGCGCTAAACCGCATTCACCGCGCGCTAAAACACTAAAACACGTGCAAAAAAACATCAAAAATATGGGTGCAAATTACGAGGACGAGTTGGGGTACATACTGGAGGTCCATAGTCGGTCGGACGCTGGTGACAGCGCACACGCTCGAGTCAGTGGGTGTGGTAAGGGATCGGCATCCTAGCTCTGAATACTCTAAGGGTCTCTATCACAGGGTTGTCAAAGTCAAATGCATAAATGACTTTTGAGAATGACCTTTTGAGTATTTATACGCTATTTTTGGGGGATTTTTATGGGATTTATTTATTTTTTTCCTTCTGAGGAATTAATTCTTATCAATCACAAGGCCGTTTTTGACAATTTTGTTGGGAGATAAATTGTTTCTTCACCAATTCATCATCAAATCATGATAAAATCCAAAATTCATCAATTTATCTCCCAAGCAAAGGCTGTATCACTATCATTTCAAAATTCAACATCTGGGGCAAGTCTAGGGCATGCTTTAAAACCTTCCGTCAATACTGGTAGCTGAAGCAAAATCATTCTTTGAAGCAATGCGTAAACACATCACTTCAAAGAGGGGCAAAATGTAGACACCTAAAAATTGGTCTGGAAAATCTAATTAATTGAATATGACTTATTTGATTAATTAATCTTAAATTCTTCTACTTAATAAATAAATACAAATATTTATTTATATTAAGTTCATTTATTAATTCTTCTATTTTCCTAATTAATAAACAAAATTAAAACTTTGTTTTATTTAATATTATCATTTCATCATATTATTTCTCTCTTTAATTAGTCAAACAAAATTAAAAACTTTGTTTATTTAATTATTATCATTATTACTTTTTCATCTTTCTATCATAAATTAAATACACAACTTCAACAATTTGTGTTATTTAATTACCTCATCACATTTCTTCTTAATTAAATAAATATATTTTAAATCTTTTATTTAATTATCATTTTCTTTTATTTTAATAAACAAACCCTATAGTTTGATTTTATTAAATTAATTATTCCTCTATTTGCTAAATTTAAATAAATTAAATTTATATAAATTTATGCATAAATCTTTACACTATTCACTCACCAACAAAATTAGATTTTTAAAATCTAATTAATGCAACTTCCATTCACGGGAAGAGCTTCAGGGACAAACTTGCAGGAAGTCCTCTCAATCTTCTTCCATCAATCCTCCCTCTCTTCTTGCCTGGTGTTTTCATGGGGAGGAACAATCCTCCATGATCAGCTCCTTCTTCTCATCCCATGCCTTTGGATTCTCCAGATGGAATCACAGCCCCTCATCCCGTATCCCTATACAATTGTGCTGCTGTGAAAGCTATAAATACAGCTCTTTGGCTACAGGAAATGGATCCTAACTTGTGCAATTTTACTCTGCAGGTTTTCCAAGCATCCAAGCATTCAAGCAATCTCGTTTTAGGATCAATCTATCAAGCATCTATCAAGCTTTCTTTAGTATTTCATAGTTTACAATCATGGCTGTTTACAGTAGTTTATTTCTCATGAATTTTACTGTAGAATCATCTTAGTTGCATTATAGAATCATACTAGCTTAATTCTCATTCTCTAAGTGTCATTTCAATAGTTTAAATAGCTTACGAATCTGAGAGCTAAGTAGATTAGAGAAATCTTTAGAGTTAGAGAGCAATAGGATAGATTTATGTAGCTTTTGTAGTTAAAATTTGTTTAAATTCATTAAGTTTTAGATGAAATTTCTTATTTAGAAGCATAGATGCATTGTTTAATTCTTTTCCCATTCTACCGCTACAAGTTGAACTTGATAGATGTTTGAATGACTAAATCTACACCTTAAATGTTTGTACCTGGAATGATCTACACCTTCCACACCTCTCAATTAAGATCAAATTGGATTGTGCTCAATTTTTATAAATGAGATAACATCAACATGATTCAAGCTATTTTGTATTGCATTTGATTTACTTGTTGCACAAACAACATCATTTGATAAATGGTCTATTAATTGACCTCATATACTTAACAATAAAATGTCAATAAGTTTTAACTACAAGTAAGCTTTATCTATCGTAAACATTCAATTTATTTGTTGTTTTAGGGACTTGTGCTCACAACGTTTTCTACTCTTCCGTATGTGGTGTACTGAGTATCTACAGGTATGTTTCAATATCTTTATTTCATCTTTAATGTTACTCAAAATACATTCACTTTTGCAAGTTTCCTTTTAAAACATACATTCTACAAAAACAAATTCTTTTACTTGATCTACCCTAATAAAATGCACTACAATTTAAGCTATGAATGTTATACTTTTTTATTCTCAACTTATTTTACTAGATAGAATACGTAGCATGCTCTTTAATTTCATTCTTTTAGAATAAAACAAATATTATCTAGAACATTCAACGTTACTATTCACAACGTTACTATTCACCATTGATCAATTAGCTTTGATTGTTGCAATTGTGAAAATTGCTTAGAACATCAATTATGTGAAAAACCTAATTTTCATACTTCAACATGCTTGCAGGCACATTTAGTACACTAAATCCAAAATAAACAATGGCAATTTTAACTGCAAATGCCATTGCAGATATTCTTGAGGGAATATTTGGTTTGAGCCCTGTTTTGCAAGTTGCATCCATTGATTCCATTCAACAGGCTCATTCTACACTTCACAAATATCGTGTTCAACTTTCTGATGGTTCACACACACATCATGCTCTTCTTCCTGATCAATTCAACAATCTTGTTTTGGAGGAGGCTTTAGTGAAAGGTTCTATTGTCTTGCTAGAACAATATACCTTGAAGATGTTCAATAAATTCACGTATGTCCACTCTTTCCAAAAAAATTCTTTTCATTTTTTTTCCCCTACATGCTCTTACTAAATGTATCAATTTTTCAAATTACAAGGCTATCATAATTGAAAACTTTGAATTAATTTCAAACAATGCACCTATTGTTGGAAATCCAACTCCTCTCCTCCAGTCTACAAGCTCCATCGCATCAAGTAGCTCTCCAGCCTCGTTGGGATCTTCTCAGTCTTCAAATGATTCAATAGACCCTTAGACAAAACAAAGTATATACCCTTTCAAACCAATTCCAATTAAAATGTTAACCCCCAACCATAAACATTGGTCCATTGAGGGTCGAGCCTTGATGAAATCTTCAATCCATGAATATAAAAAATGGTGGACGTGATGGAAAAGTTTTTGGATTTGATTTCATAGACATGGAAAGTTCTGAAATTCATATTTCTTGCTTTAATGAACAAGTTGAAGAATTTTACCATGCTATTCACTCTGATAGTCTTTATGTTATCTCCAATGGTCGCATTAAAGTTACTAACACAAAGTATTCTAGCTCGACAAATCCATACGAAATAATTCTCCTTAGCTCATCCACAATTACTCCTTCCACATCCTTGAACTCCACAATACCCACACATACTTTCCACATTAAAAGCATTGATTCATTGTCCTCATTGCCTATCAATTCCCTCGTTGACATAATAGGTATACTTTTGGCTATCTCCCCGATATCAACCATTCGTAAAAGAGATGGTACAGAGACAATCAAGTGCACTGCTACAATCGTAGACAAGTCAGATTGTACCATAGATGTTACACTATGGGGGAATCATTGCTATATAGATGGGATACAAATATCTAATATGCCTACACAACCAAACCCTCATGTTATTTTGATTAAATCAGGACGTATCACCACATGGTGTGGGAGAGGTCTTGATACTATTTTCCCAACCAAAGTTCTAATGAACCCCAATTTACCAGAGGCCTCCAGCTTACAAGCATGGTATACCAGTATAGAAATTCCCAAGCCCTTCAATTCCTTGTAAAAAAAAAACCTTTCTCCCATAAAGTTTGCAAATCTAGTCGATATCTCATCTATTGCAAATAATAAGAATCTTGAAAAGAAAAATGTTTGCACTAAGGCCTCCATTTCAAAATTGCACCTTGACAATTTTTATTACCTTTCATGCCCTCTATTGGTGAACAATAAAAAGTGTAAGAAAAAGGTCTTGCAAACTTCCCCTACTACTTTTCGTTGCCCAAAGTGCTCTACAGATCTCCTTGAATGTGACTTCAGCTATGTGCTCAAAATGGACTTGAAAGACGCAAGTGGTGAACTCCTACAAGTTACTACATTTGAAGGTCCAACAAATTCCATTATGGGTGTTTCCGCTGAAGATTTTCAACTACTGATTGCAGAACCTGAAACTGCTAAAGACATTTTGGACCATATTGTTGGTAGCCAGTTTTTCTTTGATCTAACCATCAAGATGATTCCATTTGATGGACAAAAAATGCAAAGCATTGTTATAACTGCCATTAAGTTGATTTGAAACTAGGCGTGGCCAAATATGTAAACATTATCACCAATTGCAAATATTTCTTTTTTGTTATCATAAGATTTTTTCTATTGCTATGATCATGTTGTTCAACATTACTTTTCCATTAAGTGTGACCACTTTATGTGGCGAAGGTCTCAAATTAATCTTTTTTCATATTTTAAAATTAAGAAATAATATTTAAAAGTTTATCTACATAACTATCCATATATTAATATGTTTTTGTTTTCTGTTTTATTCCAAATTATTTTATCGCACCATGTTAAATCCAATCAAAATATAGTATATATATAGCATGTTTTTTCTATTGCTTCTCTCTCACAAAACTATTTCATTGCTTTTATCCTCAGCATTTCTTACTATGGAGGTAGAGAATGAAAGAATGCAAGAAAAACGTTCTCGTAAAAATGAGCTCAATCGCAAACGATACCATGCAAATAAAAATGAGATTAACAAAAGAAGACGTGAAGAAAATAAAATTCTTCTTGTTGCAGCCTCAACATCTACAAACTCTCATCCAATTGACATGATTCAGCTACAAGGAATTGCACGAAACATGCAAAATATAGATGAGCCCACCCCAAATATTGAAATGCACCATTCACCAAGTTTTCCACAAGAGTTTATCTCTGCTAGAAATAATTTCCACTCAAAGTTAGATAGCCTATCGAGAATGTCAACTTGTATGGTTTGCATGGAGAGATATCCAGGAATCAAAACTAGACAAACAAATGGAATGACTACTTGTTATAGATGCACATCTGAAAAGAAAGACCACCGCTTCTCAAACTGGAACAACATGGACCCTGGTGAGCAACCTATATGCTTAAAAGTTCTATCCCAGGTTGAGGAGATGTTAATAGCAAGGGTTAGCCCAATACTTCAAGTAACTTATGCAAGGGGTGGGAAACTAAAATATAGTGGGCACACTATCTGCTTTCCTCAAGATATATCTTCAATTGCATCCTACTTGCCTAGGCATATTACTGATCTTGATATACTAATAGTTAACAGGGAACAAATCGGCCAACAACAATACAGCTTCCATGTTAGTAGAGGGCGTGTCCACGAGGCACTTAAATATAAGATTTGCAATGACCCATACTACAAGGATGTCCAAATAGATGAGATTGCATTATCCACTTTGCCAGAGTCTTCTAATGACATCTCAAGCCTTATTTATGCAACATCTTTGAATCCCACCACCACAAATACAAGCACCGAGGAAACAAGTGACAATGAATATGACCGCACGGACAATTTATTGCCAACAACATCCTATGTGTCCAACCTCCCACATTCTCGTACAGAGGTCGAAGAAGTATGTTATTTGCTACAACTAGGTGTGGGACGACCAACACCAACCATTGCATGGCCAGCCATTTCTCCATCTCCTATCAATGAGTACAACACTGAAGGACTATTTGCTATGGCATTCCCCACATTATTTCCAAAAGGAAAAGCTGCATTCAAGCAACAACGTATGAAAGAAATTAAAATCCATGAATATGCTCTCCACCTCTTAAGGTACCATGATAATCGGTTTGGCCAACACCCCCGATTTAGGTACTTCATACTAAACATTATTATGAGACATCGTAGCCAAGCAACCTCCTCTGTATTTGTTCACAAAAACCTTGATGGTTTCCTACCCTCAACAGTCTCTGACCTTCGCCAAAGATTGCAGGACATGCCAGACGACAAACTTGCTGATCAACTCATGCGATTTAGTTCATCAATTCGTGGAACTCGCCCATTCTGGACCCAACGTCGAGGGGAACTCTCTGATATGGTGATTCAGATAGGTTGCCCCTCACTCTTCTTCACCTTAAGTGCAGTAGATACAAAATGGCCAGACTTGCATACCATCATGCCTACCAAGTCTCCTACAAATCCTTCTATGGCTTCTAGATGGAGGATCCAAAACATTGTACAAAATCCACACCTTACTGCAATATACATGCACCATAGGTTTACTGCATTTCGAGAAGAAGTATTGGAAAAACTTCTTGGTGCATCAGAATATTGGTATAGGTAATACCTTTATTCACTCTTGAATTTCATCTTTTACAATAGACTCATACATTTATAGTTTGCTAAATATCATCTTTTTGTAGGTATGAATGGCAACACAGAGGATCTGCACACATCCATGGTTTTCTATGGCTCCAACATGCACCTGATATTAGTAAATTACAATGGAATAACCTTGAATCTATACAACATGCACTTGATTACATAGATAAATATGTTTCTGCTTGGAACCCACATACCCTCCATTTGAGAAACCAAACATTTCACCGCTCTATTCTTGATGATCCTTGTTTGTTGGATACAACAAGGATATTGTCATGCGACCCTTCAAGTGACTATTGTGAATTGGTCAATCGTGTTGAGCGACACACAAAATGTACTTTGCTAACATGCCTTAGGAAGAAAGGCCTAACTACTGTTTGTCACTATAAAGCACCATGGCCCATGCAAGACAAGTCAAGCCTTTCAAATGATGAGATCGGCCACCCAAAGCACACACCAGCTCGCAATGATGATCACTTGAACCTTCACAACCCATCTATCCTCTCTATCTGGAGGGCTAATGTAGATTGCCAGCCTGTACTATCAATTGATGTTGTCCTCAAATATATTGCAAAATATGCAGCAAAAGCTGAGCAAAAATCTGAAACATATCATGCCATGTTATCTCGCATTTCAACCAATTTAGAATCAGAAATACCTGCCCCAATAGCTTTTCGTAAAATGCTTACTGATAGCCTTGTCGATCGTGATATTAGTGCCCAAGAAACTTGCCACCTTTTACTAAAATTACCCCTCTCCATTTCCAGTAGGCCATTTGTGTCTTTAAATGTTAACCATCACAAATTTCAGCGTGTTTCTATATCGCCCACATCAGTTACCACTTCACCTACATACATTGATGCCTACATGGCCCAACCCATACAACTAGAGTCAATGCCTCTCATTGAACTAACCCAAAAATGGACCTTCAAAGCATCCCGAAAAAATGAACCATGGAAGCAATGCCCCCAAAAAGCAATTGTACGAGTCTCACCTAGGTTCATAAGCATCCCTCCAAGAGATGACAAAAGCTTTCATGAATTTTGTTGGAGTGAACTAATTCTATACCACCCATTCTGAAACATTGACAATGAATTTGGCTCCTCTGAACATCAAATTATATCAAAATGGGAAAGGTTCTCTTCTACATACAGGCCATGGCACGTACACCGCAAGCATCCCAATGACGGCGAAGAATCAGATGCTACCAGCAACTCAAGCATTGACAATGTTTTGCAAGGACAAAACCCTGAAGAATGGCAGGTTCTCTCAAGTTTGCTTCCACACCTTCCTATGCAGCTTGATGCACTAGACATGCTTGGTCGACGTGACATTGACATGCACCATGAATGGCAACATACCACCCTCACCCCACAACAAATGCATTTTGCAACAACTTTCATAGACTCCAATCGGCCAACATTTCAAGTGCATCATGTTCTCAATGAAGACACCCATGCTACTTTCTCTACTCAACAACATAAAGCATTTGATATAATTTGGTCTCATCTAACCATTCTTCCATTACAACCACCACTAAAGCTCATAGTTCAAGGAACTGCGGGAACTGGAAAATCACACCTCATAAAAAAAAAAGGTCTACCCTCAATAGCTCAGCTCCAATTCATGAGTCGCCATTACTACTTCTTGCACCTATAGGTGTTGCTGCATTCAACATTCAAGCATCAACAATTCATTTTGCCCTTCGAATTTAAATACAAGAAATGGCCCCCCTACATGGGCAAACACTTGCAGCATTCCAAGAAAGAATGTACTTTATTAGGTACATTTTAATAGATGAGATGAGTTTCATTGGTCCAAAGTTGCTAGAACGCATTGACATGCGACTACGGGAAGCATTCCCCGCCCACAACCACCTTCCCTTTGGAGGTTGCTCAATTATTCTCTTTGGTGATTTGGGCCAGCTTCCACCAGTTAAAGATATCCCCATGTATGCTTCTACTTCATATGGTGGCACACTATGGCACAGCTTCACAACAGTGGTAACTTTGAACAAAATATTTCGACAAGATGGTGATGCTCCTTCCCAAATAGCTTTTCGTGCACTTCTCTCAAATCTACAAAATGCAGAGCCTACACAAGAAGATTGGCAAGTTCTAATGTCACGCTCAAGTTCATCACTTAGCACTGAAGAAAACTCTATTTTCTTATCTGCCATACACCTTTTTGCAACAAATGAAATGGTGTTACTACACAATAAACGTATGTTGCTATCTTTGGCAACGCCTATTGCCCTTTCCACTGCAGAGCAACTCAAAGGGTTAGCATACACATATCCAGATGAGGAGCAACTTCAAGCTCATATTTTGTTGTCTATTGGCCAAGAGGTAATGTTATGCTCAAACATTTGGGTTGAAACAAGGCTTGTCAATGGCGCACTTGGTCAAGTAAAATCAATTGTATACAATGAAGGTGAAAAACCACCTCAGCTACCATTATTTGTTGTTGTTCAATTCAAAAATTACATTGGACCGCCTTGGGACCATAACTATCCAAACAATGTCCCCATAGCCCCACTAACCCGTGGGCTTTGCCGTCAAATTCCACTTAAAATGGCATGGGCATTGACGATACACAAGTCACAAGGATTAACGCTTCCAAGGGCCACAGTAGACATTGGCAACATTGATCGGCAAGGACTAACATTCACTACTATTTCACGAGTACGTGATCTACAAAGTCTTCGAATACACCCATCTTTCACATTCCAACGATATGCACGCATGCAACAAAGCCCATATGTTGCACGTCAAAAAAATGAAGAGAATCGATTGACAACAATGTCAATCTCAAACTCCTCAAAGACTTGAAGTGCATTTCACCTACTACAAGTATGCTACTTTCTTATTTATTTCACAAACAATATTTATATAATTGAGTAAATGTAAATTATATAATTGAGTTAATGTAAATTATATCTCTCCTTCTCCATTACTATAGGTTCCTCTAATTGCTCATTTCCACAACATTCTCATTAAATAAGACCTACAAACTACTCTAACAAAGGTAACTACATTATTTTTTGGAAATTCAACTTCAACATTCTCTTTTCTATTAAATGTTTTTACAATACTAACTATATCTTTTTTTTTATTACAGATACATTGGACTTCAATGTAACAGTTCCACATTTTCACAAACAATTGTATTCAACTACATCCATTTTTGTAATGCAAAAAAAAAATCAATCAAAAAAATAATAATTTTATCATTCTATATATTTCCTTTCTCATTAAATTACATTTAATTTATTTTCATTTCATGTATTCTTCTAATATGTTACATAAATACAATATGGCTAATAATAATTTGCATTATGTTTTTCCCATTTCAAAACTTTCTAGATTGTAAGAATTATTCCATACTTCAACCAATATGACTACACAAAAACAAATATACACATAATTTTTTGGCGTAACCCATTGCACACCAATAGTGCAATAGCTAGTTTAAAAGAATGTGGCATGCTAGGAGACCACATCCCTTGGAAGAATATTGTTAAACAATTGGCTTCATTCATGCTCACACCTTTCATGTAGGGAGAATGCTGGAAAAGGTTGAGGAGTAAGGCTTTACACCGCCAGTTGCCTTCACTTATATGTTTCAAAGGGAATTTTGCATACACATGACTACTAGGGAACTTGCAACTACAACCTCTTCGAGCAAAGTTCCATCTTGGGAAAAGGAAAAAGGGATGTGGGGGCAACCATACTATCTTCTTCACTCACACGTTATTCACTATCCTCGTTCATTTTCATGTCATGGAATCAAGGAGGTGTTATAGCTTTTCAAGTCATCCTTGGGGGGATTCAAACCCTAATTATAATCAAAATAGGGACTTCCAAATTCTCAAGGCCATATGCAATTGGATTTAAACCATGTCTGTGCTACTTCAAGGCATGTTCCTCTTTTCATTTTCTTTTAAATTTATTGGATTTCACCTATATGCTAGCTAGAAATTTTCAAACCTATAGTATTTAAAATCTAATAGTCATGATTTGAATAAATCCAAATTGACTTTAAAAGGAAAATACAACTTTTAACCTATGCAACAAAAGGTCATTTTAAGGCCACCTTTAAAGGTCCTTTTGAAGTCCACAATTGCTTTACAGGAGTGTCAATCTAACTGTGATTAATCAAGGAGGGAAAATAGTTCATCTTATTTCTTATTTATGAAAAGATAAATAACTATATTAGCCTAGGATTTAAGTGAAACAAGCTTGAAACAAATCATAAGTGTAGGAACAAGCGAATGGATATATATATATATATATATATATATATATATATATATATATATATATATATATATATATATGAAATTGGAACTGCATAGTCTGTTAATGCTCCAACCCCCTATGCATTGTTAGATGCACACTCCAACTCCAAAACTCCCATTTTGAAATACCCAAGGAGGGTGTTAGATTTACTTCTATTGTTTGTATTTACTTGAAAGTTTTTGGAGCATCATCAATAAATTTGATTGTGCATATACAACAACCGCTATAGTCCACGAGATCACATTTCCTTGAGGAATTTTGTCAAACAGTTCGCATGTCTTGTCTATTCTCCACTTTCCTTTGAGGAATTTTTTCATACAATTGACATGGCTTGTCTGTGCTCCACTTTTCACATACATGGTTACCTGGACAGTTGCAATTTCATCTTTTGACAAAAATTCCCCTTTTGTTATGCTTGATGGATACCCCTTCATTATTACTGGATGTCTGGCATGGTGTAAATTTTTTTTAGGGCAAGCATATTGTTCATATTGTTTCATTTAGTATTACCAACAATCTCTATAAGAACATTGGACCACTATTTAAAATAATGGGAATGGCTCACATCTTTTAGATTAACTTCTCTTGAAAATGATAAAAAGATGAATCTATGCTTATCTATGTCTTCTCATGCGCTCCTGGTTTGATCTTCACCTCTTATTAGAGTTGGACATTGCCATCCCCTGTAATTAATACAAACTCAACACACTCATCTGATCGGAAGGAAAGCATGTGGGGTACACTAAAGTTCTTTATTCTCTTAGGTATAGGTAAAAGACTCATAATTGGTATATTGTGCTTGTGTTCTAATTCTATGTATGTAATTCATTTGAAATATCTATGTTGCTACTATTTCATAATTTGTGTTCATATATATATATATATATATATATATATATAATTTGGTTTTAAAATGTGTGTTTTAGATGTATGTACATATGAGATACGTTTATATAATTTATTTAGCTATTTTATATGACTTTTAATAAAGGAATAGATAAAATGTAAATTGTTTAGAGTGTACTTTGAAATTCATACTTCGAATGCGTAAGGGAATCAAAGAATAATTTCATTGTGTATAAGTAGGAATTATGATTTAGAATAAAACACTACATAAACTATGGAACTGGGTTGGGTAGTTATAGTTAAAAAATTTGGTGAATTTAAAATTAAAGTAGTTGATTTTTACAAGTTTAAATAGTTGAGAGCTTTATTTAAAAGAAAGGTTTACAAAAACTTTGGGTATTGTTTAGGAGACAATTGCGAGTTGAGTGTTAAGGTAAATATTTCATCTTAGATAAAATTGTTACTAGCATACATTGTTGAATAAATATTGCTCACGGTATCATTTGTTATCTTTTGAGGGTAAATAGAGTAAATTGTTATTTATATTTAGGGATGCATTTAATAAACAAGATTGATTACTATTTCTAAATATTGAATGATGAATTATTTTATAATTATTGTATAATTGATATAAAACCCACTATGAAATTGGTCATGGGGTAATTGTTGAAATAGAAGTTTGTAAATTATTGTGTATAGTGGCCATTGTGTAAACTATGTGGTAAGTATGTAATTCATGGTCACAATACTTATTTGGTCATTTGTATTAAGTAATGTGGGTATCTAGTAAGGTGACTATGAGTATAGTGTTATGCGGGTTATCATATTCTCCCATGTTTGAATTGATTTGGATTATTGTTCAAAGTGGAACTGGGATATGAACTAAGGAGTATTTGTTTTGTGTTGTAAGAGTTGTTGATTTGAAATTTCAGGTTGATATTGATTATTGTGGTTGGTTTATATTTTGAGATTGTATCATTATTTTTAACTTGGGGAAAACTATTGTATTATTTTTCCATTTTGACAAGTTTATATGCTAAGCCATGCTATGAGTTTCTTTGGGAACCCGAAGTGTTTGAATTACCCTCAGTGGGAGTTTGTGGATTTTGGTATTTTAGGCTTCCACAAGCAATGGAGAAATTTTATTTATAATTATTTTCCATGGTTGGACCATTGTGATTTATTGATCTTATTTTGAATTTTGAGCTTGTGGGTATTACCTTGTACTATGGTGTTGAATTTTGATACAGTGGGTGGTACCTCCTTTTGTTCATGTTTCAGTGATATGGAATGGGTTTGCGAGATGGTTCTTACCTCGATTTTTGTATGTTATGTACACTTTGATTTTTTTATATGAGATAAGGTACACCCCTTGCATGTTTTGGTTTGGTACCCATAGGGAGTGGCTCTTCATGGGGTTTGGCACACAAAGGAGCTATTAGGGTAACCCATGGAAGAGTTTCGTAAACAAGTGATAATGTAATTAATGAACTAGTGGGTTTGGGTAGTTAAACACTAAACAAGATTAATTATGAGCCTCACCCATACCGTCAGTACTTTCACAGGCTAAGGATGGGATGAGAAGACCTAGTTGGTAAGATCACTTCCTTATCCTCATGAAAGGTAAGTGATCCTACATTAGTCACCCGATAGAGCAACACCTTGAGATAGGTAGTCAAGATAACTATATATGGAGGTGGAACCTTATGATAGGTTGCCTAGATAATCCATGTAAGGCCTTGTGATGACACTCTCCTACAATACCCATTTATTTTCCCTTGTTTGGTTGCCTCTGGGAGTGTTGTTTGAATTGTTGATGTTGTTGAGGCAATTGGTTCTTGGTGTTTGTTGTTGAAGCCTCCAAGTTCTATATTTTAGTGTTGCGCACATGTCTCATTGCAACTTAATTGATGTTAATGAAAGGTGCCCTCGATAGTGATTATTGGTTGACATTGCGATTTTATTTCAAGGCTTCAGATCCTAGTGTTCTTGGCACTTCTTATGGTTATTTAGAGTTGATCTATAATATTTGCATTTGGTTTTGTTGGAATTTTCATTATTTTGTTGTGGCTATGTGATGGCAATGTTATGGGTTGTTATCTTATATTGTTGTTATCCTTGTTGTGGAGTTTGGTTTTCTATTGGTTCATTTGACTATTTTGGCTAAGGAATGGGGATCTTTCTTGTCAGCTCCTAGCACGGGGGATGGGCCTTCTAGTCCATATGGTCAGGTGGAACGTGTCATGCACCCCATTGGGTTCCCAGGTTGTGTCCGTGATGCAGAAGCAGATGCAGAGCTCCAAAGCTTCACTTGGTTGAAGATTGTTCGTCATTTTGTACCTTATTCTTCATTGATGTATCATTCTTGCACTCGATGTACTTTTACTATTGATATAATGGAAGCATTATGTAATGTACCATTGTATCCTTGATATGTTGCATTTGTCGAATATGCTCTGCAATTATATTATGAACTGTGAATTGAATTGCAATAAAATGATGTATTATTTTCCTCTCTTTTGATCATTAATGGTTGGATGTCATCATTATGTAATCTTAATTTTTATTGATTTTCATTTTGATAAAATTTTAAGTTTCGTAATGACCATTTTGTGTACCACAGAGGACATAGATGGCTTTGTAAATGCATAATTTATTTTCATGTAATGTATGTACATATTCAGCATATGCAATGTTTTGTTCTTTTTTTTAAAAAGTGTGGTGTTTTGTTGTCCTTTGGGATTCACACGGTGGGGCGTTATATATATATATATATATATATATATATATAACTAACAAAATTGAAGGTCAACACATTAAATATTGAACACAATGCATAATATGCATATTACATATTGATGCCAATCAAATGACCAGCCTTCTAAACATTAAACACTATGCATATTCCATATTCATCGAATACTATGGTTTATTATACATTTGGACTCACACACACACAATGAAATAGATTAAATCCACGCTCTTCCATTTCACACTTCAATCAAACTTGCAAGGAGAATTGACCAACAAGTTCCCCAAGCTTCTAAGGAGAAAGGAGATTTATTAACAAACAACAACAACAAAGAAATTATATTTATTGACCATCAGAACCAAAGGGTGAAGTATGGAGTGACATCAGTATAAAGTTTCAATCAAAACATAACTTATCTATTACATCAGATAACAAACAAAGTATATCAAATAGGGCTACAATTTACTATATGTCATCAATTGAAAAGTAATTGAATACCAATAGAAGCACATGCCCATAGAGCTGAATGGAATGTAATGTGTTTGATATTAACCTTAACATAACTTCAAACACCAATTGATGTGAGTGGAAACATTGATTGCTACCTCAAGTAAATGGTTTGATGGATATCAATATAGCATTCCAGATATAGTATGCAATCACTAGACGTGGAATATGAATGCCAAACAAAAAGAAAATTGAGTTAGTGAATAAAGGGATGTAGAGGAAGAATGAAAACACATTGAAAAAAAAATAGGTTGCACCCACAACAATTGATTAGGAGGATTAAAGATTCAATAAGGTTGAAAAATTATCCATCGCATTACTAAGAAAATCGTGCGTAGGGGAAAGTAAGGTATGTTGCAAGCTCGGAGATTCTACAAAATGCTACCAACAAGTAAATCACCTAATTAGCATTAAAATAGCTAGTTCCTAGAAAGAGGTCACCATTTTCAATATCCACAAATAATATGGACCCTTAGATGCCACCAACAAAACTACACCATATTCTTTTATATCGACTACACAAAGAGGGTTGATATAGTATATAACGAATAATTATAAAGCAAGCAGAGTATTTGGCTGGGAAGAGATAAATCTACATCCTAGGGTGAATTGCAAAAATCCGTATAATACACAAGACAATATAGAAGAAAGATTTGAAATCCTCATACAATAGTCTTACAAATTGTTCAATTTCATAAATAAACCAATAAACATTTTTTGTTTCCAACAGTATACTCTTTTAGGCATTTATTTTCAATAGGAAAAGAATTGGGACAATAATGGAACTTGGTTGATTTTCTTGTCAGAGCTGAAATATTGATGCAGTGCTCTTCAAAATCCATCTTATAGCTCCAAGTTCTTCTACAAATTCACCAAAATAGCCTCTGCCAAACTCAATTCAAGTTTTTCCCCAAAAACTAGATGAGAAAGTTCCAAGAATGAGAAAATCCACCGAAAGAGAAATCAAGATTAGTTTCCAAATATATTCCAAAAATCCCCATTCTTTTTGCAATTTAACTAATTTATTCCCGCTCCACAATCTATTACTTGCATGCAACATTTCTTTAATTTAATTATTTTATTTTATTTTCTCCACTACTTCAACTTCCTCTAATTATTATTTTTCATAATTTAACCATACCTTAATAGTTGCAAAAAACTAAATCAACCCTTCAGATATTTAATTTATTAATTATACTCTTTCATTTTAATTTCATTTGCACAATATAGTAATAATATAAATTTATTTTAATATTTATTTATTAAATCATAGTTTTAATTTATATAATATTTTATTTATCAAATCCACAAATGTATTAAAATATTTATTGAATTATCAAAATACCTTTTTAACCACAATAATCTTTTATTTAGATATAATAATCAAACAAAGTAAAATCAATCAAATAACTCAATTGAACAAAGTATCCAACAATACCTGACCTCACAGTAAAATGGAAAGAAATACAACAACAAAATTGACAAACCAACTAGAACTGATCAAATAGATAGGGTATGGAAAATTGATACTCATCCTCATCAAGGATGATGGCTCAACATAGGGGACCATATACTATCTCCATTTCAACAATGTCCATTGGGTTTAAGGCATGCTCAAACCTAGAAATTTAGGTGGAGTCGATGCTTGGTACCTGTAACCTGAAACAAACCACACCATTTAGCATGTACATAGCCAAACAATCAAGTACAATGTGGGAGGAAAGTCACAACATTGCAAGGCACTCATAATTGAGTGATGCAACAATTTTCCTCTTCACCAAAACACATCAACACACAATAATCAAATGCTAATAACATGATAAAAACATACATCAAGAAATCACATAATACTCATAGCAATAATAACCCACACAATGAATTGAACCATAACTCACCATGACATATACATAAACATCAGTGATAAAATTAGCATCAACTATCATCATAGTAATGAATCCATCATCGAGCAATGTATCATAATGCCTAAATACAAACAAGTAGCTATCATTAGTAGAATTTAAACTGAGTGGCACTACATTATCGCCCCTTATAACTAAGCTTAATCCTAGAAGCCTGCAAAAAAATATAGATATAACTCTCTCATCTTGGATGCATCCTCCCATGTAGTAGAAAACTCATAATTCGGATCCCACTTGACCCTCACTTGATCAATGTCTCGACCCCTGAGGGTGAGTCTCTTGTGTTGTATGACATCCATAGGCTCCAAATCCAGTTACCTATCCTTTACCTATAAGGAATTATAATCAAGTACATGAGATATGTTTGGATAATAGGGCTTGAGAACAGATACGTGAAATACTTCATGAATGCATGATAGAATGGATGACAAAGCAAGACGGTATGCAATAGGATCAATCCTCTTCAACACCTCAAAAGGCCCAACAAAGTGTAGTGTGAGCTTAGATCCTTTTCCATAATGGATCAGACTCTTTCACGGATGCACCCATAGGAATACCTAGTCTCCAATTGAGAACTGACGGTCAACCCTATGAGCATTTGTAGATTTCTTCTATCTATCTTGGGTTTCCACCAAATGCTCCCTAATGTGAATCACTTGTTGCTCCATCTTGTGAAGCATCTTCAGACTAAGTAGTACTCCATCCTCAAGAAAATACCAACTCAACAAGGTTTGACAAGGATGACCATACAATGCCTAAAAGGGAGGCATTCCAATAGAGCTATGATGTCCATTATTGTACGCAAACTCCACCAAATATAGGTAATCATCCTAATGAGACTATTGATCCATAACGTACATATGAAGCATATCCTTGAGGAACTAATTAACTCTCTCAATCTACCCATCAGTCTCAAGATGATAAGATGAGCTAAAGTTCAACGGAGTCCCCAATGCATGCTACAAGGATGTCCAAAGAGCTAAAGTAAACAATGGATCTCTATTTGAGATAATCCTACAAGGAATGTCGTGCAACCTAAAAATATCCTCCATGAAAAATATGGCTACTGAAGAAGCATTGTATGAGGATCAAATAGGATAAAAGTATGCCACCTTAGTCAACCTGTCCATGATGACCATGATGGCATCATGTTGACATGAAAAAATAGGCAAACTAACACTAAAACCCAATGATATAGTGTCCCATTTTCACTCTAGGACTAGCTAAGGTTGCAAAAGACCTATAGGATGTTGGTGTCCTACCTTCACTCTCTGACACTCTAGGCATCTCAACATAAAATAAGCAATATCGCTCTTCATTTCGACACAAAAGTATAGCCGATGAAGGTTTGTGTACATCTTCTTGACACCCAAATGAGCTAAATAGGGTGCCTGATGTTCCTTTTTCAGGATCAAAGTATGAATATCTCCTAAGGAAGGAACATAAATACAACCCAAGTGCCGAAAAATGCCATCTGAATCAAGGGAATAACCTACAAATCTTCCCTCTAAAGCTCTACCTAACTCAATCTCAGACCTCACCTCCTAACACCAACTATCTGGAGGAAGAGTTGAAAGGATCTGACTCCTCAAGTCCAAACCAAGAGTCACTACCAAAAGCTTGTGTCCCCACTAACTAAGAGAATCCTCCACCACATTCTCCTTTCCATGGATAAATTTTTCCTTGAAATCATACTCAAACAAGAACTCCATCCATTGTCTCTTCCTTGCATTTAGATTAGACTGTGTGAAAATATACTACAAACTAAGGTGATCATTGTGTAGCTCAAATTGATTCCCCAATAAGAAATGACTCAATCTCATCAAAGCATGAACTATAATGGCCAAATACAAATCATGAGTAGGATATTTCAACTCATGATCCTTGAGTTTGTAGGACTCATAGGAAATCACGTGATTATCCTGCATCAGCACAACTCCCAAACCCTCCAAAGATGCATCTGTACAAACCAAAAAATACCTAGTAGGATCAGGAACTACCAAGATAGGTGCATTGGTCAACCTCTCCTTAAGATTCTAAAAGGATTCCTAACACTACTCTGACCAAATAAACTTCTTCCCTTTCCTCTGAAGAGAAGTGATGGGGTGGGCTATCCTTGAGAAACCCTGAACAAACCATTGGTAATAACCTACCAAACCCATGAAGTTGTGAACCTTTGCAACATTTTTGGGTGTAGGAAAATCAATGATAGATTGGATCTTTGAAGGATCCATGGAAATTCCCTCACCAAAGATAACATGACCCAAATACTTCACCTCTATCTAGAAGAACTCACATTTTTCCAAATTTGCATACAACTAGTTCTCCCTCAAACACTATAGCCATTGCCTCAAATGCTCCTCATGCTCCTCCATGGTCCTTGAATAGATCAAAATTTCATCCAAAAAAACTAAGAAAAACTTGTTAAGATAGGTGTGAAACACACCATTCATCTAACTCATGAACATAGATAACACATTTTTCAACTCAAAAAACACAATGATGAACTCATAGTGCCCATAACAAGTACGAAATGTGGTCTTATGGATGTCTTCCTTGAAGATGAATAATTGATGATATCCTAACTTAAGATCAATCTTTAAAAATACCCTAGAACCCTTGATCTGATCAAATAGATCATCAATCCTCAACAATGGATAAATGATCCTCACCATTACCTTATTCAATTGCTAGAAATCAATGCACAGTTGAAGGGACCCATCCTTCAAAAAAATCACTGGTGCTCCACAAGTAGAGACACTAGGATGAATAAACCCCTTCGCCAACAACTCCTCAAGCTATAAATAAATCTACTTAAGCTCCTATGTGGTCATCAAATATGGAGCTCATGAAATAGGCTCATCTCCAAGTACAATATCTATCTTAAAATTGATGTCACGCTTAGGTGGCATCCCTAGAGTCTCGCTAGGAAATACATATGCATACTATCTAAGGATAGGATGACTATCAAGAGGAACCTCTCAAATCTCCCCTAACTCCAGATCATTAACTATCATCACAAACAACTGGAATCCCTAATACATAAACCTCTTCAACTACATAGAGAAGATCATGCACAAGGAAATAGGCCTTTGAACACCAACTACCTCCACCTTAGAACCCAAATCATGAACACACTACATAGACTTATGCTAACAATCTCTCACTACTTGGTGAGGATCTAACCAATCCATGCCCAACACAATATCAGATGACCCAAGATGTATAATATGAAGGTCTACTATGGTGCAAAGAGAACCAATCCTCAAACCAAAACTACAAACAAGAGACTCAACTACTACTTTAGCATTAGAGGCTAATTCGACTTGCCACTTATTATCCTACTTTGCTGCCACTAGTCCACATTGTGCTGCTATGGAAGGAGAAATAAAATAATCTAAAGCACCAAAGTCAAATAGAATAGAAACACCATGATCTTGCAACACAACTAAAGTCTCAACCACTATATCCTAATGCTCAACCTAGCAGTTATCAACCACTGCAAAGACTTTATGTGATCTTCTTGCATCTCCTACTGTTGGCTCTGGAGCTTTCAATCTCTGATTAAATCCAGATGTGCCCTTCTAATGAAACTTTCTAGCAATGTGACCCTACTAACTATAAGAGAAAAACCTTGTACCTTTTTCATAACCTCTATGGCCTAGAGGTGCATTGGACTACTAAAAACTAACCCTACTAGCTATAGTCTAAGTGCAGTATGTTGGCTGCACTGAATGATCATGCTAAGCTCACTGCCAATTATGATTCTTCTTAGACTAAAATCTACCACCATGTTGAGATAGAGAGTTCTTATGTTTGATATGAGAATGTTGTTGCTAGTGACCACCCTTAGTGGGTGCATGGTGGCTCCTAGAGGGACTCATTGCTTGAGTCTAGCCACCTTGATAACTGAAACCTGCTAGAAGTGCACTACCAATCTGTACACCTATATGACCACTTAGTGTCATGGCTAAATTCTCCTCTACTATTTGAACCTTCTCTATAGCCACCTCCATGGTTTTTGTCTCAAACACACAAAGACCTGAATGATATAAGCATTCAAGCCCCTGATAAAGTGTTGCACCAACATACTCTCATAATCACCTATGCCTGCATACTATTTAAGCTCATAAAATATCTTCTTATACTACTCAATTGACATTTCCATCTACCCCAGCCCATGGAACTCATCCACATGACACTACCACCAATTATTGAACAATAACCAAGCTTTGAATCTCTCAAGAAACATCTCCCATGATACAAAATATATATCTAGAGGGTATATGTAGGATCGTCATAGAAAAAATAGGCCTTTAAGTGGCAAAAAATTCAGAAAAATTAGAGTTAGGGAACTTGACATAAACATTTGAATAAGTTATCTATATTATTTCAAAAATATGTAAGAATATAATCTGTAGAAAATTGAATGTAGTTTCTAAACTACTAGGTTTTAAAATATATATATATATATATTTGGTCAAAATTTGAAATTTGAATGTAGTACTTAAATTTTAGGGAAAAAATAAGTAGGTGTTTGTCTAACCACCCTAACCACAATAAAATGATAATATATTTTTATAATATTTTAGATATAAGTAGACAACTCATGTCCAAATGTGATGCATATGTTTTTGTAATTTTTTCCAAGTAAATAATTAATTATGAATTTTTTATTACAACTTTTAAAAAATATAAAAACTTGTATGTCTGACCACCTTAACTTGGTCAAAACTTCATGAAATTCATTTTTTCTTTTTTTAATCCTATAGTATGTGAAGCATAGAATGTGACACATTTTTTGGATTCAAAAAATGTGATACCATTTGAAAGCTATAGATAATTTTCAATTAGCCTATCAATCAAGACTTTAATCGTAATTCAAATAGAAAATGAATAATAATTATTTATTAAATTCAAAGTAAATAATAATTTATATTGCTAGAAAGCTGAGAATCTCCTTTAAAAACCCTTTTTATTTCATCAATTTTGGGTAAAAAAAAAGTCACCAGCCACATACCCATCAAATTGCCACTTTTTGGGCCATCATGATCTTGCACATACCCTAAATGTAATTTTTGCTCCTCCAAATGCCACCATGTGGAAGAAAATACTCTAAGTTGCATGATAGCACACCTAGCCTTGGTGTTGCTACCATATGGATGCATGGATAAACACCTGTCCAAATCATTTAACTAGGTCTCTGCCTCCAAACCACTACCAATCCCATCAAAATTAGGAGGTTGTTCTCTCAAAAGATCCCTCATATGTCCAACTAATATAGCCTCCTACTCAACTATAATCTCTCTTCTCCTATGAGACCTCTCTCTCTCTCTAACCACCAATTATTCACCCTCCTCTCTTAGACCAAGATGGGAAAGAACCCCTCAAGAAAATGATGCAACTATGTTCCCTCCAACCTCGGTTAACCTTGATTCTGATCTCCACCACACTAACTATTTTGGGAGCCCTATTGTTCCTCATGATTAGAATCATGGGAACTTTGGGGAGGGGTGTCCTAGTGATTAATCTCATGGCCACCACCATGGCCTCTACCACATCCTTTACCTCAACCTCAACCTCTAGGAATTACCCTGTATAGGCACCACCAAGGACAAATTATAGGGTGTTAGATGAGGAAAAAAAAAGGGAAAACTTAAACTTCAAAATCTATGGAACTAAGAAAAAATAATGGGCTCTTGTACATATCCAGAGTACCCAGTGTTAGAACTTGGGGTTTGATACCATGTGTGTAATACCCTGCCATGAAACCCTAGAGGACAACATGCTAAAGTACCTAAACATGAAACTTTATTTTTGAAATGCAACATACTATAGGTTGTAGATGAAACAATAGCTTGAATTCTAACCTAAGCCCTCTAAGGTTCCAAGGTTACATTACTAGAATCCCATTAACAAAACTAACAAGAATAACATCTCATTATACAAGATTCATCTAACAATATGAATTTCATTTAATCCATCACATTTAATTGAAATGCCAATGAGAATTATCCATATCATGTCAAAAATATAACATCTAAAACCAATCCATTTAACTACATATGTAATAACATCATTTACATTATCTATTACATGAGAGAGTTCAAAACTGAATTTACAAGATTACATAATTACATCAATGTTTCCTCAAATAAGAGAGGGGAGTACATCATAATTTCATTCCAGGGTGTTGCCTCAATAGTGGTTTACAATTTTTGGGAGATCCTGATTTTTGCTGAAATAACATATTCTTAGAAAATATAATGATTTAAGCCTTGAAATGTTCCATTTAAAGGATTCCAATTGAAGAGAATTTGATCAAACCACCTTAGACCAAGCCCCCTTGGATAGAACCCTTCTAGTTTTAAACCATACCTATAATGGAGTCTCCTTTACACCTGTCAAAACACTAATAAAAAACCACTTTTGATTTACCTTTTGGGGAATCAAATGAATTCATTTAAATTTTTTTTTTTTTATAAGTATGTAGTCTGTATTATAAGCTTCCAAAAAATTATAATTTTAATAAAATTTAATTTGATTATTATATTTATTTTTTATTTCTTGTGAATGTAGGTTTTTCACTGAAAAATCAAGCTCTTTGTTTTCCACATGTTGAAAAATAGCAAATTATCAAAAAAATAAAAAAATGAGTGCACTAGATATTGAAGTCCTTGATCCAACAAACAAAGAAAAATTGAATTTCGATACATACCAAAAAAGTTATGTATTATATGGTCATGCTATGTTTGAATTATAATTGGTTTGACTTTGAAACTTGATTAAAGAAAAAATATTCAATAAAAATCTATCTAACCAAGTGGAAGCACTAGATATCAGAATTACAAATCTAAATACAAAAGAATTAGAATTTTATACTTCATGGAAAAAAAATTATGTGTTATACAGTGAGCGTCACTTTTTTAAAATGTTGTTTTCTAAAAAAACTAGTTTTTGAGGGAGATGGAAAAAGAAGTGCAATATGATTCCAAAAATTGTGAAAAAAATATATTTAGAATCTACAGACAAAATGTCATGAAACTATGGTTTGCATCATCTTCAAATTCCTCATGGTTTAGAAGCTATAGGTGCTCGAGAGTGAAGATTTAGTTAAAAAAAATTATTTTAGTGTCTAGTTTGGCCAAAAATTGTAAACCACTATTGTGGGATCACCCTCCATGATACAACTAAATTATAGTACATTACAAGTACATGGAAGATAGTACACGTGAATTAAATCAAGTGCAGAAGTCTTCATATCCAGGAGTAGTCTCCATGAACATGAAAAAAGTGAGGGAACCCAATGGAGTACAAGGAAAATTCCACCTAACCATGTTCAAACTTAAGGTCCACCCCCCATGCTAGGAGATAGTGAACCATCAATTTTGAGGGTGTCTATGGACTTCTCTTGCACTCTTATGATCTTTCACCTAAAAGGAGAAATATAGAACCCTAAAATTGAGATGGTTCACTCAAATTAAGGAATGTAATATGGAATTGAGACTAAATGAAATGATCTTAATGCAAATAATCCATGAAATTGATTGATTATGAATGAAAAAATAATGAAATATGTAATGTTTGAAAACACATTGAGGTATGCAAGAATGAACTAAAACATGAACAAACACAAACAAAACTGAAATAGGCTAAACAAAGTTCACCTGGGAATTGGATGTTAAATCTGGAATGCTTTGAAAACTGGTAGAAATCACTATAAATCACCAATGGGAATCATTCACCATTGATGGAAAATCACTCTTGCTAGTAACAAAAACACCTGAAACTACTTTCTGACAGTCAGGAACATGATTCTAATAAAATAAAAAATTTAGCCCTCAGATGGACTCATTTTCCACTGATGGTGAATTAGTCCTCCAAAAATATGCAAAATAAAAGGTCACATATGTAGCTCCAGATATGCACTTGTCTTCTTGTCAGGTTGATGGAGTCAAATCTATAGAAAACTGACTATAGCATGTCTCCAAGCTTGAAATATGGTTTAGTTGACTTGAAACACTTTGTTGACTTCTTTTCCACTTTTCAACACTTAATTTCTTGACAATTCTACATACTAAAGTTTAGAAACGCACATGCAAAAGGGGTAAAATGGTTAAGGGTTAGAGTATAGGGATTTTCCTTGGTAAAATCCCACTTTGGTAATCAAACCCTTAATAGAGAAATGAAATGAAATGAGCAATCCATGGTGAATAAATAACATGAAAATGTCCTAAACTCACCAAAAACCTTGTTTAAGAATTCTGAAGATATGTTAATGGCTGCTCCAACATGTTTGATGTTTCCTTGATTGAATGATGCTTAAATGTAATTGAATGAACTGGTGAATGAGTGAACTTGATGAATGCTTGAATGGATGGGGGTTGAAATGAGAAGAAAAAACTCATTTATACACACTTATACCCTAATAATCCAATAATACCTCATCATAAGCCGACATAAGGTCTTTTTGACTAAAATCTCAAAAAGAATTTTGAATTATTTTGAATTTGGAACTAAGAGGGACACATTCGCCACCCATGGTAAATGGGTTCCACCTTGGGCTTTTAAGTGGGTGTCAAGAATTAACTTGCATTTAATGTTGTTTGTCAGGTTTACATTCAAAACACTTAATTAAGTCCTATGAGTGCATAAAGGAGTCATACACAACATAATAAAGGTGTAAATAGTAATAAAAAGCCTAGAAAAGCATGAAATACTGTTACAAGACTTTACAAAACTTTATAATATGACTTGAAAAGTGATAAAAAGGTGATTTTTCAATGAATTATAATGAGAAGAGTTTAGAAAAGTGTAGAAATGTGTTACAACACTTCACAACACCTTCACAAGATGTCATAATTTGAATGTTTATGACCTAATGTGAATGCATAAGTTACATTACAACATTAAATCAAAGAAAAATAAGTCAAAGATCACAAGAGAAAGACCTAAAAAACCATGAAATTTCAATGATCTATTTTTCTATGGCACATTTAGCCCCCACTTTAGTGAGAGGATGAACTTGCTTCAAACTCACACTAAAGTAGCCATGCATATCAAGAAGGATCCAAATACACTTATGTTAGCAAGATGGAGTGACAATGATCAAGATGGATGATCAAGCCCCTAGGATGAAGATCCCATGGAAAACTAAACATAAGAATAAAGGAACACATGTGAAAAAAAGAGAGAAGGGAGAGGAAAAATGAAAAGGGAAAGTTAGATTAAGCTTCAATAGTTTGTTCAACTAGTTGTGAATCAAATCTAGGTTGTTTGTCCAAAAAATAAAATGCATACTCACTTTGGGGTGACAAAACTCATGGCAATCTACCAAGTGAGAAGAACCAAAAGGTTAAATACATATGCTAGTTGGTATGAACTCACAAACACATAGGTGGCTATGGGGAAAATCTTGCCATGGAATGGGCTTCCCACTCAACCATATCAAAGTTATACCTCCTGATCACTTTAACAAGGTGCCAAAAAAGGAAAATATTAGTTTGTGCTTCATGAGACAAGCAAATATTTGTATGCTTAGAACTCATGAAAAAATGCAAAGGTACCACAGGCATGCAAGTTGCATTATGCAGGGTGGAAAAGACGTAAAATATAAAATGCAAAAATGTAAAATGCAAAATATTTAAAATGATAAAGATGTTCAAAGGAGTATTGTTAAGTGCATGCAAGGTCTATCACTTAGGGAACATTGTGTCTAATGTCTCCAAGAGAGGACCAATCAAAGAATAGTATATTCACAACTTAGGGGATGTAGTTCGTTGCATTAGGTCACCAGGAGGAACATAATATGCCCAGATAGATCACATTTATGAAGCACATCATACCCAATGTCATCCAAAAAGTGAAAAACACATCATATGAAGTGACAAGGCTGCACTAAGAACCAAGAATGCAAATGAAATGATTCCAATGTATGCCCCCTACTTTAAAGGAATTGCTACACATTGTTCTATGAGCAATTACTTTAAAGTAGTGAAGGGAAAAACGCAAAAAGAAAACAAGACATGAGAGCCAACTAGGATAGCCCCTATTACAAGTCATATTTTCCAAGTAAGAATTCATCATGTAAATGAAAAAGAGAATAAAATAAAGGAGGATTTCGCCCTAGAAAGGAACACACCAAACACATAAGGGATCTATGGATTTGGAGTCAGTATGTTCATTGTTGCAAAGTTTTTATGAAAAAGCTTAGAAATATCATCATTCCCAAAAGAACATAGAGCTAGAACAATGACACAAAGAGAGAAAAAAAAGAGAAAAACAAAGGCTATTTTGGGTCAACATGGAAGATACATTGCGGTCTCAACACTTTGCATCATCCCCAAAAGGAAAAAACACAGGAACATAAAAAAAAAAAGTAAAAAGAAAAGGAAAAGCTTTTGGGTCAACATGAAAGAGACATTTCAGTCTCAATGCATTCCATCATCCCCAAAAGGAAAAACACAAGAAAAGATAAAAAAGGAAAAGGAAAAGATGCCTTTTGGGTCAACATGGAAGAGACAGTGTGCATCTCAATGCTTTGCATCATCCCCAAAAGGAAAACACAAAACAAAAGTGAAAAGGAAAATGAAAAATGTACAACATATAGAACAATAGGGGTACAAATAAAGGAAGTGCACAAAGAGAGAGAGAACATCAAATACACATTACAGGGGAAGACAATATGCGCATACAAGAACACTAAAGAAAAGGAAAATGTAAAAAGGATAGCAAGGAGAATACAAGTCAACCATCTACCAAGTCATTTGCTTCCCAATCATGTTCAGTATATTGTGAGGTGATTTGAATTTCCAAAGGATGAATTGCAAGTGGTGAACTAGGGGAAGGTCCACATTCTTCACTTGTATTATATTTA
>VDFB02133883.1:0-26340 GCA_007258455.2 Sequoia sempervirens | reverse complement strand
TAATATTCTTTGAAATGATGCTACTTCGTAACACCATCTCAAAGAGGGGAAAAATGTAGACATCCAAATTTGGACACTTAATTTATCCAAATTAATCCCCTTTCGTCTTATTTTCGTTAATTAAGTAATACTACTATTATTTAATTAATATCTTTAATCATGCCAAATCCCTAGGGTATTTAATCAATATACCTTATCTCTTTAATCCTTCTTCCATCAATTGAATTAAATAAATATTCCATTTATTTAATTCCCTTTATGTCACATCCTCCATCATTTTTATCTTATCCTAATCCTTCTTCTAATCCCATCATTAGGATGTGCACATGCCTAATCCTTGATTAGGATGTGTCACATCCTCCAACTTTTGCAAGTTGGCCTCTAATCTCTCTTAGCCACCTAACCCCCTCTAATCCTTCATTACTCTTCCCCATGTGATCTTTGACTTGTCACATCAAGTCACATGTGAGATCTAACCCTCTTCTAATCCTCATTAATTAATCTAATCAAGTACTTGCACAATCCTAATCACCCCCTTTAGTCAACTCTCCCCATCCCCCAAGGAATTTTTAATTCCTTTTTATTTATCCTAGGCTCCTCTCTTCCCCATGTGAATTTTTAATTCACCTTTTAATCCCCCAATGCACCCTTTGGAATTTAAAATTCTTTCCCATCTCCCCATAAGGATATTTGAGGAATTTTTAATTCCCCACTTGTCCTCTCACCCACATGGGGACAAGTACCTCCTTTATGAGGAGATCTTGTCCAATCCCAAGGTACTTTGTACCCTCTCCATGTCATGTCCCTTCTCCTTCCACCTCATGTCCACTTCACCTTTAGGGCTATCTCACATGCCACATGTCAAGATGTGAGGGCTTGTGAGTTCTCAACTCACCTTAGCCCTACATCTTGATATTTGGTGGATCAATCTCAACCGTCCATTTCCCCTAGGATTTCCCAAAAATCCTATAAATACCCCCTCTTTTCTCTCATTTTGGGGGAGATCACTTGTGCTAGCCAAACTCTTGCAGTTTTATTTCTCAACCTCTACTTAGCCATTTTCACATCTTCATCCATTTGCATCCATCTTCACATCCTCATCTAGCTTGCATCTTGCCATCCAAGGAGCATACACATCCAAGATCGAAGGGCCAACCAAAGGATCGACTCAACGCAAGGTATAAAGTTCCATTTCGTGGCTTTGTCTTGTTTTGTTTCCAACTTAGGCTAATCTCGAAGTGTAGGTTGTTTTAGTTGTTTATTTGTGCTCTTTAACTTGTTGCTTGTTTTCTAACACCTATTTCGACCTATCACAGCATCATACTCTTCATACTTTAAAAAAATCTTGATATGAGGGCATATGGAAACGAGCCCTAGATCTTATCAACCAAACACCTTCCAATGCATACATTACCAAGGTTGCAACAAAATCACTCTTATCATTTTGAGAATTTTTAGACTCATTATTTGAATCATTTTTCTTTTTCTTTATCTTTTTCTCCTCTTTGTCATAGTTCCAACATTTAGCATTTTTCTTTCTAGGAGACATGGATCTAGACTTGTCACTTTTCTTATACTTTATCTTTCCTTTCTCTTTTAGTTTTTCATGAACAACTAGGGCCTCCATGGTTGATTCAAAAAAAATTCTCCATATCTATAAAAATAATGATTCAACTACATCATCCATTTTTTTAGATGCAATACTCATAATTGTTATAACCAAGTGATCTCATGATTCTAGCAAAGAACATAAAAAATTCATGTAATGATGCTCTCCTCTACCTTCACTCCAATAGAGTGTAACTAAGTAACAATCGTGTTGAAATAACTAAAGTACTTGACCATAGAACCATCATCATCCATCCTAAGGGAATACAAATTCTCTCAATAAATATTTATTTAATAAGGAATTAGCGTAATAAACCTCACCTAACTTCTTCCAAAGAGATTCAATAGTGTCTTTTTCATATTATATATTTAACAATACAAACTCTACCAAATAAAGTCTAATGATTCCCTTCACTTTTCTATCATTTTTATCTCAATATTATATTGTGATGTAGTATTAGGTTTGGATCCATATACTAGAACTCATAAATCTCTATCCATGAGAATATACTTTATCTTGAGCTTCCAAAGCTCAAAATTTATGCTTAATAACTTCTCCATTTCTATCCTTGACATGTTTGTCATTTCCTTGTAATAATATGTTCTTTTGCATAAAATCCAACTCAATCCAAGATAGGTAAAAAAGTCTTGTCTCGAACACCTAGAGTCTAAAGTGACCAAGCTTTGATACCAAATGAAAGGAAGAAGATTCCATACATGCTTTGAAATATAAAATTTGAGGAGAGGTATACATAAATTAAATATTTGTACTTACAAGGAAAAATACATAAAAAAATTATATGATAGCATTACTGATTTATGTGGGAAAACAATTTCGAGAGAAAAATCCCATGCTCTAAAGAAAATCAATGTATTACTAAGTGATCAATGGTTACAATACACTTATAAATTATAATATTTTACATAAGTGTCACAAATAAGAGATCTTGAGAAATATTGGTAGCAAAATAGTACATAAAAAACTAACTATAAAACCTCCATCTTAAGAGCCCAATAAATGGGAGAATAAATACATGAAAACATCAAATGGCCATTAGAAAACTATGAGCTAAAACCACCCAAAATGTGGCACCCAAATCCCTAGTTAAATATCGAACACCCAAATCCCAAAATGATTCCATAAGGTAAAAATAACATATTCTTTTCATTTACCATAAGCTTGTCATAGTTCACTCACCAACTTGTTCACTCTATTATCTCCACTCACAAATGCATTATGATGTCATAACACATTGTTGAAGCTTTCCAACAAATATAACTCCTTCTAGCTCTCTAATGTGTCATAAATGCTCTTATATTTCCAATGTGGGAGGAGACCATAACTTTTGATTTAGAAATCTATTTGAGCCCCCCTTTTCTTAATTGTAGAAATCAAAGAGAGCTACATCACTATAATCAAGGAACCATTTATGACCCATCCAAAAAAATCAAGGCCATAAATGACCTCTATTGTTAGAAATTAAGTTTTTCTACTATATGACAATAATTACATTTGTGTATGTTTTTAAGCTTAGGATGCAAGGTTGTGTCACCTTTCCTAACAAATATATATATGATAATAAAATATCCATATTCCTCTATTCAAATCATAACTTTTGATTTAGAAATCTATTTGAGCCCCCCTTTTCTTAATTGTAGAAATCAAAGAGAGCTACACCAATGTAATCAAGGAACCATTTATGACCCATCCAAAAAAATCAAGACAAAAAATGACCTCTATTGTTAGAAATTAAGTTTTTCTACTAATGACAATAATTACATTTTTTTTATGTTTTTAAGATTAGGATGCAGGGTTGTGTCACCTTTCCTAACAAATATATATATATATATATATATGATAATCAAATCTCCATATTCCTCTATTAAAATGGATATAGCAAACCCATGTGAAGTAATTATAAAATTTTGTTACTCATTTGTAAAACTTGGGCAGTTATACCACAATAAAGTCATCAACATACATATTACATGCTAATTAAAGAGAGCATAAAGAATGAATTTGTAAGCATGAATAAATAAGGAAAGTTACAAATGAGATAATAAAACCACAATAAATAAGAGATGAATATACCTTAGGTAAACCCACTTTATGTAAAAAATTAAGTTTATTGTTAGCAAAATCTTACTTATGTACTCAAAAATAGAAATTATAATAGTTATCAATCACATTAGATTATAAATAGAGCTTAAATGGTGTAGGAGCACCTTGTTTGAGTCATTAAATTAGAAGTTCCTAGTTTGAGTTTTGAGTAGTTGATGTAATAAGGCCATGTTAAGACCATTTTATTGTTTAGGAGTCATTTTGAGTCATTAGGGTGATTTGAGAGTCTATAGTGCAAAAAGTGTTAAAATGGAAAAGTTGTCAAATTTGTAAAGTTGCAAAATTGCAACAAATTTGAATAACAATGGTTAGATTTTTAAAAGTTGGTTTTTGGTGGTTGAAGTCGGTTGGGGAAGGTTAGTTTTGTGTATTTGTGTTTAAACAAACCTCACATGTTTCGAGGTTGAGTTTGGAGGTTCTGTATTTGGAAGAAGAACAATAAAATTTATTGTTTCCTTGCAATTTTTTGTATTTTACCAGAAAACCTAATGCTTTTATGATCTGTACGGTTTCGTACAGGGTTATCTTGCTTTCTTATGGGTTGAATCTGGTGGGAAGCAGACCTAACATCATCTTAGACCTAGTTTGGAGTGATTTCATTTGTTTTTGTGCATTTTAGAAGCAAATTACCGAGGGTCCGTATGTATACCCTGTTTTAAGGGTTTTGAGTGTGTTAAAATGACATTTTAAGCCTTCCACCCACTGTATTCTCCTATAACTCAGTGGAAAGTCATGATTAGGAATAGTGAAAATGTATGCAAGGTTTCATGAATAGGGGAGGTCTGAATGATGGTTTTTGTTGAAGCCCTAAATGGCATTTTGTGTGTTTTTGAATGAAAAAGAGAGGTTAGAGAGGGGAAAAGTGAGAAATATTTGAGGGAAGCAACTTTTTATGTTCTTTTAAGTTTTTTCAAGCTTGTTTGGAGGTGTTGAATGCATTGGGTCAGTCTGGTAGAGTTTGTAAGTGGGTTTTTCAATAAACCCTTGCCCAATTTGTGAAAAGAGAGGGTTTTGGGGTTTGTGATGTTAGAGGGCTTATCACACCCTAAAAGTGGTGGATTTTTTGGTTTGGTAGACTAGTAAATGCTTCCAAATGGTTATTTTCATGTGGAAGGAAGAATAAAGGTGGGTTGCTTTGTTAATTTGGCCTAATTGGCCTTGTGGACAACATAGTTTGCTTGATATGAGAGGGTTGGTCTAAAGAAGTCTTATGAAATCTTGATGTATGTTAAAGAGTGCTTAAATGGGTGCCTAAAATGGTTATTGGTTGTAGAGGTTGTTAAGGAATTATGAGAGTTAAGGTTGGGAGAATAGGTCTGCAGACCTACAAGGAAGATTGGTTGATTTGGTGAAGGATTGGCAACACAAGGTTGTAAGGTTTGGAAAAATGATTGAATAAGTTCCATTTGTGATAGGTAACAAGTTTCCTTCCCTAATTTTCATCATTAAACACCTTTTGTGTGAGCACAAATTCCTATAAAAAACTCTTTAGACGAATCTCCTCTTGCTCTTTACAACAGTCATGAAACTCAAAAAATACAAGAAATATCCTACTACAACTCTCTTACTTTCCTTATAAGATTATAAGATGATCCACACACATCTTACTATTTCAAGGTGTGTTCCCTTAGTCTCCTTGTGTTGTGTAGCGTAGCGCTCGGGTTCATGACATGGCTTAACCACCTCTTGTGGATTCATTAACTTTGATAGATGTATCGGGCATTAACAGGTAAATCTTTTGGTGCGACAAAAATCATCTGTGCAACAAGTGGTATTAGAGTCTAGGTCACAAGTTCAAACCCCTCTCTTGCATTGGGGGGATTGTTGCAAGATGTACGCCCTTGGTATCCTTGTGCTATGTAGCACAACACTCAGGTTCATGACAAGGCTTAACCACCTCCTGTGGATTCATTAACTTTGGCGATTGTATCGGGCATTAACAGGTTGGTCTTTTAGTGCAACAACAACCGTCTGTGCAACACTTTTAGGGACTATAAATCATAGTATCAATACCTAGGAAAAGCTTCTAGTTAATTATGGGTATTGACACTTATCCCCTTTTCCATAACAATTTGGCCCATTTTTTTGAGCTATTCAATAAAGTGATCAATGATATTCAAACTATAATAAAACCACCAAAATTTTAAAAATGTTTTTTAAACATAGTTTATTGAAAAAATGGAAATTTTTCAATTTGGTAGTGATATTTTTTTTATAAATCCTTGAAAATTGATTTCTTTTGTCATTTTTCACTATCAAGTAGTAGGTAAACAATTTTCGAACATTTTAAAGGATTGTAAACATAAAATCAAATATTTTTTAATTAAAAAAATAGGGCATAACAACATGCATTTGGCATTGCTCCATCAAACCCTTGTTTCATGTATTTTTTAATTACAAATAAAGAGTAGCCTATATGAGATGGTCAGACCAATTCAAACTAGGTCACAACTAATGAGGAGCCTACATTTAGGGAAGATGATTTAGATGTCTTTAATGAGGTTATGGATATTTGATTGATTGTATATGTCGGGTCATCAAGTTTCATTTCACATATCTATTCATGGTTGCCTTAGAGGTTATTTGAATTTGTTTTTATGTGAGTAATGAGTCTATGAGAATATATACTCTAAGACTAAAAAATTGATACTTGGGGAGAGTTCAAGGGTAAATGGAAACATTGAATATTTTTTTATGTCTTATAATTGAAGTTTGGACTTTTTTGCTCTTTCTACACACTCTATTTGGCCTAAAATAATATTTACATTTTTTCCATATTTTTATGAGTATCTTATCATCTTTTAATTTTTCATGTTTATCCTATTTTAAACCCATGTAATTGAATTCTATTTAAAATTTAATTTTTCACGTCATTTCAATGTAAGTATAATACTACTATGCTATAAACAAAATTTCAAGCATCATGAGGAGAAAACTAACAACTAGTGTGTTAGTAAAAAACATGAACTATCATGACAATTTTTTTTGCTTTGTGTAGACTAGTGATTTTGTCTTTACCATTACAATTTTATAAAATTTGTAAAAAAGTTATTTTTATTGCTTACCCCAATTAGTGATTTTTTAAAATGAGAAATTACAAAAAACCTACATTTTGATGTCCCATACCATCTAATATGTTTTAGTATTCAAGAGACTATCTTAATTCCAAAACATACCAAAAAGTATAAAAACTAGATTTTGTATGGGTCAATTACATTTAACCATACTAAGAAGTAATATTATCATTATCTAAACTACATATAATCATGTCAATTACTTGGTCATAGCATTGTTATAAAAATATATTACATGCCATCTTACTAATGAGTGTTATTAGTAATTAGTACTTTATCTTTAAATAAAAATGAAGATATTTCAACCCTCATTAGAGACTAACATTATGTTATTTTATTTTCTCATTCAAAGGTTAAGAGAAACTAAAATAAAACTAGGAAAATAACACATAATTACACTAAATCATGTAAGAAAAAGAAGGATTGAGATCCCCCTCAAGAGAATCATGTGAAATTGAACTTTGATGGTGCATCTTGGGTCAAACCAAGGAATGTAAGGTTTGGTTTTGTGTGAAGCAATTATAAAGAATTTTTTGTATATGGTTGATCCCTCTTCCTATGCATAAAAATCAATAATGAGGTAATGTGTGAAGCCTTCTAGTGGTGGCATCTTCCAAAGGGGTAGGCAATATTATTATTGAAGGCCATTTATTGTTGGTTATAAGTGGTATACTAAAAGGATTTTTTTTGATTTGGATATTAAGAGGCTCCAAATCTTAGATCAAAATTCTCGAACATCAAATTTTTATATTGTAAAGTTAAGTTTAATGGAAGATATTTTAGCTTTTGTTGGGGTTGATCAAGACCCTATCATAGCATTGTATATCCACTTTCCCATTTATTTGGAAGGGATGAAACACCAGTTTGAGTTTAAATCTCCTTAGACAATATTAATTTTAGTTTATCTAGTATTATGGTCTCCTTTGTTTTTGGTAATAAAGGAAATTTATGTAGTTTGATATTTATGAATGTCATCAAAGTCTATGTTTGGAGTATGTAGAGTGACAATGGTAATAATTTGGAATGTGCATCATTTATGTGAAGCAAATGAAGGAAACATACAATGGAAATAGTGTGGTGGTATTTTTTTCTAGGGGAGGTGGGTGTGACATGGGACTTCTTTATTTTCTCTATTCTTTTGACATGGATTATCATAGGAATGTGAATAAAGTTAGGGATCCTCAATGTAATAGTGTTGTATTGGATAGTCGCTTGGATTCAATTTCCTAATGCTAGTAATCTATGGTGTTTAGTTTTATGAAGATTGTGTTAGATGAGGAGAGTATTGGTGTGCAAGGTCCTCCTTGGTCTAAATCCATGGTGTGGAAGGAATTTGTAGTAAATCTAGCTAGCCTAAGGAGTTTTTGATACCTCCCTTAGGTTTGTATTTTATATATGTTGCTTCTAGACCAATTTTAGGTTTTATCTATTCAACCTTTTGCATTGGCTATAACTAGAAACAACCAAGACAAAGATTCATCCATGAGTTTGAAGTTGATACTATTTTTAAACATTGGTTGGCTCAACTAGATGTATACCTTATTTTTTATCCTCCTAGTGAAGAAAAAGTTCATTTTTCATGATTAAATCTAGAAGATAATACTTTAACATTGTTTAAGAGTTATGATTATTCCTTAGCAATGATAAAATTTCCACCTTTAAATAAAAGGGTTGAAACTAATTCTTTGATTGGAAAAAACCATGCATTGTTTTATAAGAAGATAATAAATGTATATATTTTTAATATCTCAGAAGAAAAAGAAAATTCAAAGTGTGTAGGCCTATACAATTCAATTCCAAAAGAAGGTTGTCCAAATATGTAGAGATATTATGAATTGTTACATACTTAAAAAGCATGCCAATTGGTTGAATACTCACATAAGGAGGCTATTTTTTATGGCCAAGCCTAAAGACCTCGTTGAGGTTTATCTCAAGCTATGTTATCTTGAGTTGGACAAGAAACAAGTTCCCTCTTCCTCTTCAAATAGAAAAATAAGAATAATAGTAAGGTGAAACTTCCAAGCCCAAGGGGAAGGGAAAATATTGCGATGGGTAAAACAATGTATTGATATAGGGTTAATAAATAATTTCAAGGTAAGGTTCTCAATTAACATTTATTTTATTGTTGAAGTAATTATAGATGTTGTAATTCTTGATATTTGTGGGGTAGTGTTTGATAATATTTATGTCTTTGAGAGATGAAATTTCTTAAGTAGAGATAACCACTATTTGTTGGTAAAGGAAAATTAATAAATCATTCTCATATGAAGGTAAATAAAAAATTTCTTTGATTATTGATTCTAAGAAAAAGATCTTGAGAAATACTAGTGGAGAGTATTTTTCTTCTTTTGAGAGATACAAAAATAATGAATTTATTGAATACAATAGTTATCTTATGATATATACTAACAATGAACAAAATATATAACCTAGTTCAAGAGATGAAAATCTTAAGTACTAATTCATGTAAAAATAAATTATACAAATCATCAAATCAAAATTGTAATATTTTACAATTTAGGGATTGTGTGGATGGGTATTTTATAATATTTTCATTTGCTCATTTATTATAAGAAGGGTGTGACTAATGAAGTTCTAATTCGCTGTCTAGAACTCTCTTGATTTTAGCATTGCGTAAACTAGTTTCAATTTGTGACTTTTGCGAAAGAGGATTATGTGAAGTCTTCTCAACATGATTCATATTGTTGGCTACGTGTGAAGCCAAGTCTGTAGTAACGGCTGAAACCGCTGTCTATGTTTAGTAAACAACAACCTTTTTTTCTATAACCAACAATCTCCTTCTCTCGTGCATGTCTTGCATTTGGGGAATCTTCTAGAAGAAGATATTATGAAGCTTTATGTGATATATACTGGTGAAGAGTGCCATATATTATGTATGTACAAGAAATTGATATGAAAATATAGTGAGAATCCCTTGAAAGTGGATGTGAAAGTGGATGTAGCCATTTTATGGTGAACCACTATAAATCTAGTGTCTTCTTTCTGTGTGTTGTTATGATTTCATTATTTTATTTCTGCAATATTAGTTCTTCATTTGTTCTTTGTTTCTTTTAAAATTAACACATATTTTGGGGGACACATGTTTTTTTTAATAGTAAAAAGCATTATGGTATAATCATTGAGAAGACTAGTATTTTAAATATGAAATACTTTATAAATTAGGAAAATTATTTATGCTTGAGAATTTGAGGATGAAGCTTATGAGAGAAGCTTTAACTTCTAATAGTGTAGATAAATTTGGGGTGAAAAATAATATGTGTTCATTGGCCCTATATAAAATTATATATTTCCAAATTCATAAGTGGATGTATATTATATAGTACAAGAAACCTTATTAATAGAAAGTTTGGTTTATATAAGATTTAGTTGGTTCCTTATAAACCATGGGAGATTGTATCCATGGATCTTATAGTAGGATTTCTCATGTTCAAAATTTGGAATGACTATCTATTTTTTTATTGTGGATTAGTTTAGTAAATGTGATTCTAATTTCTTGTAAAAATAAGCTCATGAAAAATTAGTAGCTAAACTATTTTTAATTAATGTTTGGCTTAATTTTGGTTTTCAAAGTTTCATTATTTCATATAGATACTCTCTTTTATGGAAATATTTTGGAACACCTTATAGAGTAAGTTGGAAATGAAATTGAATGAGTCTATTTCTTTCCATCCTCAAAATAATGGTAAAACCAAGGTGGTGAATAAAATTGTTTTAGTACTTGGTAGGGTGTAACAAGAAGCATCCCAAGTCTTGAGATAAAAATTTGGTGTCTATCCAGCATTCCTAAAATAAGGATTATCATTCATATCTATAAAAATATCATTTTGAATCATGTAAATTAATTATTATCACCAAGTATCTATTGATTTTACAATAGGATAGCCACATAGGAAAGGCAATAAAGTAGATTCTATATTCTACAAGGCCAATAGGTTCATTTAGAAATTTTAGTAAAAGAACCTTCAAATTTGAGAGAGGTTGAGAAAATATCAAGAAAACTACAATGAAATACATAACCAATACCATCTTACAAATAAGTTCAAATTTGTAAACAAACTTTGGTTTTACACAAGCTAGAAAAGACTCAGTAGAATCCAAGAAGATGAACCCATTGTGGTTGTCTCATTTGAGATTTTTTTTTTAAAAGTTATATTTTATTATACTAAATTAATCATCTTACAGGAAGGTGTACTAGCCCTGTACTCTATCATGGAACTACATAATAGAAAAATTGAACAATGGAAGGGGGTCGTATGAGGGAAGAAGACACCTACCCAATGGTAAATTTGAACTAAGGATATAATTTATTGATCTATGAGTGCTTCATCCTCCTCTCTTTCACCCATTTCTTGTCCTAATTAGGGAGTGTAATAAAAAAAATGAATCAATTAGGTTAATTAATAGGGATGTCATTTCAATTATTGGATTTAATATTATAAAAATAAACACTTGTGATGGGTTTTATCTATTTTAAAACTTGTCGATAAGTTAAATTATTCCCTCCATCAATCCAAGAATTTATTCTTGTGATTATTTCACAAAAAAATATTTAACTAGAGTCGCATGTGCTTGGATCAAGTGTAGCTACAATGAATGTAAAATAGATTAGGAAATAAAGTTAAACCAATTTTTTTGAAATTGAATTAAAATAACCTTAAGAAATCAAACACAACATAATCAATAAAAATATAATATTAAATCATATTAATAAAACTAATATTATAAAAATATCAATAAGCAATAACCATTTACACAATGGAATATAAATGACAAAACAAATATATCTAAATAAAAGAGGGAAATGCATTCATCACCAATGTTCTTGAGTGGATCCTTTCTCAATAAGGTTGGAGTTTGTGACCCCCCTCTAAACTTTAATATTGTATAACAGCTAGAAGCAAAGTGTAGTAGCTAAAATATAATTTTATTGAATAGATTGTACAACCATTCCCCTCCCCAAGTGAAATTAAAGAGAATATATAGATAAAACATTATTAATTGATATTTGCAACAATTCTATCCCAAAATATCTCTCATGATTGTAGCAATCCTAAGAAAAGTGCTACATATTAAAATATTATCATTGTAATATCAATTACCAATATCTCTTAAGTTTATATTTAATATTAACCATACCATAGCAATCTCTACTCATTTGATAATATTATAATATTTTTTTAAAATTAAATAATATTTTGATGGTTATAATATCCATAGAACTATACTATTATTTATAAAATATATTTACTACTTTTATGTCAAGATGGACCTTTGACAATTGTTGCTACAAGTCACCTTAGATGGTGCTACACGTGTCTCAATTTTTCTTTAGATGCCACATGTTTTCTTAAGAACCTTTTATTACTTAGTTCAATTTGTTAAAAAAATCCCACTAAAATTACACAGAGTAGTAAACTATGACACATGTAGTAAATCCTATCATTGTTCCAATGATGGGATATCAATAAACATAAATATGCAATATTGTCATTTTGGATATTGGAATATGCTTCGTGACTTTCCTTGCTATAGTAACTAAAATGACACTACACATAACACATTATTTATGAAAATAATTAGTAAGTTACTATCACAACCCTCAAGTTGTACCTCAAAATTACATCTATTTTTTTCTTGATAAAATGTTATCCTTTTATTAAGTTATTATCTATTCATTCAATCATATACTTAGGTACTCATCTATGCATCCAATAGGATGGGTATCCATCCATCAAACAAGATAGGCATCCATCCATCCATCAAATAGGATGGGTATAATGCTCTGACTAGAGACTTAGACTCATGTGACATCCACTGCCCTAAATCTGTCCTAAATAATTACACTTCCCTAATGAAAGTGCACCAAGGTCATCGCCATTTATGGATATATAAATAAAGGCTTGAATCCCACATATCAGAATTTGGCCTAAAGCCTGAATATTAAGGCCTAAAATAGAAAATATGTTTAAAATAATTCAAAATATTCTTTAGAATAAAATTGAGATATAATATAAATTTTAAAATAAAAATAATAATTTTAAATTTAATTTTATAATATTTTTTCTATTCAGGATAAAACTAAAATAAAATAATTTATTTTTCTTCCATTAAAACTCAAAAGAATCTTTGTCCTTTATTTTATTTTAATTTAATTTTTAAAATATAATATTAAATATTTTTAATTTTATTTATTTTATTTTTAGATTATCAAGATAGTGTTTAGGTATTTCAATTTATTAATAATTATTTATTTAATTTGATAATTAATCATGTCAAAAACTAATTATTATTTTCATCTTAATATTTTTATAATTATTTAGAGTATTAATATAAGGTTTTATAATTTCAATATGAAAGGGTCATGAGATACTTCCCCCTTTAAAATATGCATCGCCCAATGCATCAAAATAATGTGGTATCCAAATAAGTACAAATTATATAGTGTCACGTTTTAACAAGTTTCAAAATTATTGCATCTCATTAGCATTTTTCATGTGGTATTTGTTTATCATATTAATCTCATTGTGACGCAAGAGCATCCAAGGTGAAAATCAATCTTGCATCGATCTGGTTATTTTAATTCTAATAAGGGCTTGACAATTTTGAGTGTGATTGACATCGGGTTACAGATTCAGGGTTTTACACCTTTTGATCATTCAACATTCTATGGTTCTTTGGACAGGGTGATTGGAAAGACAAGCACATTTTGGTGAGACTTGCATTGAAGTCTCGTCGACATTTTGAAAATAGTATTATTGTTCTCATCAGCGAGACAAGGCAGTGTTGGTGGGAGTTCTACACATGTCTCTTTGACATCCCGATGGGTGCAATGGAGACATGTCAGCGAGAGTCAGGCTTGTCGGCAGGACTTTCGTGGATGTCTCTTCAATAAGGCGGGTCTCAGCGACAAAGTGGTGGTGGCGATGTCGATGTGACATACGGGGTTCGGTGTGACATCTTCTTATATCTCTTTAACATTCTAGAAATGTTTTGATTGAGCTTATCGAGGTGACATGGGGACGTCGAAGTAATATCTTCCAGAGTCTTGGATATTTCAATGGAGCGATGGAGTTATATCAACAGGAGACCTTCATTTTGATGAGACTCAATGATGAGTCCCTTCGATACAACGATAAGGTGTGCCAAGTCGGGAGATCGAGGAGTTAGGAAACTTCACAACCTTGCGACTTGGTTACAAAAATCTTGGAGCCCGCACGACAAGCCGATGGTTGTCTAAATAGTGAGTTGGTAGAACAAACAAACCTAGTGGCGACACATGGCATGATAGCATTCATTGATTCACATCATTGTTGCTAATCGAATAGGTCAACGAGTATTATGGGCATGCAGTGAATGGCTGGAACATGAATTACTAGCAAGAACGAATAAGGATGCAGTCACTGAGAATGATGTAACAAAGCACCATTGTAATAGGCATTCGAACATGAGGCAATTGTAGGACCTATGAGTGTGGGTTGAAGCTATAAGACCTGTGAGTGATGAGTGAGAAGAGTTGTGGAAAGTATATTTGTTGCAACCATGAAAGTGGGTCTATAATTGCTATCCTCCAACAAAGATAAAGCTAGGTAGAAGGTGTAGAGTTCCTCCACCAAGAGAGAGTGGGTAGAGGAAGCATCTTCCAGGATCTTTGTTGGGTAGAGGATGGTTGTGTGAGTGAGATATTGTTGCAAGGAGTACTTGTGACTACAGAGGGACTTGTGAGTCTCTGAAGGTATTGAAGATTTGTAAACAAATTGCCAAACTGGAGGCAATCTATATTTGGAAACTTGAGAGGTTGAAGTTTAAGAGTATGTGACCAGTGTTTGATAAAATGACAAGGAAGAAATGCAATAATTTTTTTCATAGTTATGTATGTAGGTGAACATGAGGGAGAGAATATTATAAAAGTATGCTTTGAGGACATTGAGAAGAAGAGTAGAGAAAATGAGTGTTACAGCCCAAGAGAGAAGGGTGATAATACAAAGATTTGTGGAGGTCTTGTATTTGACAAAGAACCTAATGAGGAATATTCATTACTTACAGAGGAGATCATGAAGATAGATGAGATGTTTAGATTGAATGAGAACCTTGAGAAGAATGAAATTTCAGACCCAGTGAAAGAAATTACAACAGATGATGATGAGGTAAAAGTTGCAGTAGTAGAGAAAGAGAATAATGAAGACATGTTGGTGGACATGAAGCATTAGATTGATGAAGAGGTAAATTTCTATTTTTCTACATTGTGTGATGAAGTAGTTGATATGAATTTGCATAAGGAGTTAGTGCAAGAAGATAGAAAGAGAGATTATGTAGTTGCACATTGGTGTGTGGATGTAGCATATTTATATGTAGGAGCTATAAAAGATGCCACAGGTGATATTTGGTGGAGGTGGTCAGAATATGGTGGGTTGAATCCCACAAGACTAGAGGAGGATGTGAATTACACTAGAAGGAGGTGGTTGGTTTGTGGTGGGTTAAATCCCATAGGAGAAGAGAGGAGAATGTATGGTATTAGGAGGATGGTACATGGTGGATACCAGTCCACGAGAGGAGAGACAAATGGTGTGAAAAGTTTTCAAAGAAGGAGATTACTTGTTCCAGCTAAGTGTTGGAAGAGGAGAAAGAAGAAGCAATTGAAGGTACCAGTTTCAGTAATGGGGTTTGCTGAGGACTATTTGTAGTATGAAAGGGTGGTACTACCACTCAACCCTATTTTGTGAATCCATATTCACAAAATTATTCCTACCCCGGGTGTCTGATGCAGGAGCTCATCCAAGGTGAAAAATAATCTTGGATAAATCTAGTTATTTTAACTCTAATAAGGGCTTGATAGTTTTGAGTGTGATCAACATCGGGTTACAGATTCAGGGTTTTACAACTTTTAATCATTCAGTATTCTATGGTTCTTTGGACAGGGTAATCGGCGAGAAAAGCAAGTTTCAGTGAGACTTTCTTTGAAGTATCCTTGAGATTCTAAAAATAGTATTATTGTTCTCATCAGCCAGACATGGCAGTGTCGGTGGGAGTTCTACACATGTCTCTTTGACATCCCGACGGGTGTGGTGGAGACATGTCGACGAGAGTCAGGCTTGTCGACAAGAATTTCATGGATGTCTCTTCGACAAGGTGGGTCTTAGCAACAAAGTGGTGGTGGCAATGTCGATGTGACATATGGGGTTTGATGTGACATCTTCTTATGTCTCTTAGATATTCTAGAAATATTCTAATTGAGCTTATAAAGGTGACATGAGGATTTCAGAGTAAGAACTTCCAGAGTCTTGCTGATATTATGATGGAGTGATGGAGTTATATTGGTGGGAGACCTTCATTTCAGTGAGACTCAATAATGAGTCCCTTTGATACAATGATAAGGTGTGCCAAGTCAGGAGATTGGGGAGTTAGGAAACTTCACAACCCGCAACTTGGTTACAAAACTCTTGGAGCCCGTGACAAGACGATGGAGGTAGGGATCTGAATGGTGTGATGGTTGACTGAATAGTGAGTTGGTAGAACAAATGAACCCAGTGGTGACACATGGCACGATAACATTTGTCAATTTGCATCGTTGTTTCTAATCAACTAGGTCAACGAGTATTATGGGCATGCAGCAAATGGCTGGAACATGACTTATTGTCAAGAAAAAATAAGGATGCAGTCACTGAGAATGATGTAACCGCCCACTAGACCTTGATGATCATTGGATGAAAAATAGTACTACGATAAAGAAATACTTATGAAGCTAGGGACTGACATAAAGGAAGTGATGCTATAAAAAGATAGCCCAAGACTGAGAAGAGGGAGAAGAGGTGGTGGCGAAGTAGCCTATAGTGGTGGATGAGATAGGTGATCATAGAGCATAATTAGAAGGCTCCAATCTACATCTTATATTGATTGTAACTAAGGCTTTGTAATAAAAAATCCCATAAGATTCTACAATTTGATTTCTATCAACAAAACATCACTATTCTCTTTCATATCTCTGTTGTGCAAACTTGTGTGGTGAGTGTGATTTAGTCAGTAAGGGGAGTCCCCTCCTGTGTCACACTGAACTTTATAATGGTCTACTATTATGTTGAAAGATTATATTTTTATCATTCCTGATTCTTAAAACTATAAGGTATTCTATTTCAAAATATATTTACTATCTGGTACACATTTCTTAGGAAGAGGCACATGGAATTCATCATGGATTTGAGTTAGACTTGGAAGTAAAGCTAGTCAATAAACCACTATATTTATTATCTCTAAAATTTTGAAGGGTTGACATAATGGAGTATTGACCTTCTTCCAAATGAGATAGAAATTTTGTAGGTTTTAACTCTTATAAACACCTTTTCAATTGAAAACTTCTTTGATTTTTGTTTTTATTGGCATAAATATTTTTCCCATTAGCTTTTTTTAATCTTTTGTCTTATATTTTTAGTCTTTCTTATCATTTAAAATATAAGGACCAATTATCCTTTATATTATCCCAAATCAAAGGTATTTGATAATTTCTTCCATATAATGATTCAAATGAGGTCATTCAAAGAGTTATTATCAACAAAATCTAAAATAGAAGATATTCTTCTCTCTTTGATTGTTGATTCATATGTAAAAGATCATCTATTTTATTAGTTCTTTCTATTTTAGGATGATATGTTATATTGAAGTTTAATTATGCTTCCAAAGCTACATACAAAGTTGTACAAAATATTGATGTGAACCTAATTTCTCTATTTAATATGATATTTTCAATAACTTATTTTAACTTGAATAAAATTGGGTATCATCTATCAGATTCCGTAGTAAAAAAAATGAGCTGCCTTGATAAGTTTTTCCACTACCACTAATATTGTGTTATGTCTATACGGTTTCATTGGTAATCCTTGCATAAAATTCATATTAATAACTTTGTTAATTAAGATGTGGTATATCATGAGGATATAGTAATCTAGCTAGGTGACTATGTTCTACTTTAACTCTTTGACACTATAAATTTTTTGATACAAATAGTATTATTTATTTCTTCATTCTTGAAAATACTTTTTAAAATTAATTATAGAGTGAACATTTACAAATTACTCTAGTATAACTTATTCTAATAATACAGGTTCAGAGCATAACAAGCAGTCCACTTTGAAACAACCTAAAACCACACTCGATACACTGAAAGCAACTAAAAACTCGAAATTAAAAATGAAAAAAGACATTACAAAGTTAAAGAGGATCAGGCAATTCTCGGGATCAACATCTTTGAACATCTAAATGAGGCAGCCTTCCCTGTGAATCTTCCACAATTTGAACAAGCACAAGAATTATCATGAGCTTCAATTATAATTAAAGTTCTAAGTTCTCCATCTACTCTATTACATTAAATTGAAGAAACGCCTTTTCAAAAGTGTATCCTTTAGATCTTAGATCCATTGGATCAACTTCTAAAATTGTTTGTATTTCATCATACTAATAATATTGATTTTGTTTGACTATTACTTAATCTTTGAAAGTATTTTTTGATGCAGAAGCATCCAGGGCGAAGAGCAATCCTGCATCATCATTATGAGATTCTTTGACCAAATAAGGGTTGGCATGTTCTATCGGTGGAACCTTGACCTATTGGCATGACTGCACCTAGTGTTCCAACGACAGACTGATGGTATTAGGACAACGCAGTTGAGCATGTGAAGTTCGTCAGCGTAAGGGTTCCCTATCAGCGTGGCAGTTTCCCCTGTCTAGCTGATGGTTTGATCAAATGTGAGTTTGGCATTATGTTCATCGACGAGGGCGAGCATCTTTAGTGGGACTCTAACCTGAGTTTCCCCAATGGCCCAATTAGGGTGACTCATCAGTATCGACAAAACCTCCTATGTTGTTCCATCGATGGTCCAATGGTTTCCTCAGTGAGCAAGTCTTCATTGTCGAGGCTCCCTTGTATCAACAGAAGGTGACTTGTGGTCTCCCCAATGGAGCGACAACGTGGTGTTAGTGGGACATGATGATATCAGTGGGAGATGGACCGAAGTCTGGGAGATAACTCGATGGGAATAGTTACACAATGGTCAGTGGTGGTTGATGTTCAAGTGAACCTGAGGCCAACATGTGGGGAAGCGATATTAAAATTTCAAATTGTAGTTGTGAAATATAATTCTATTGGCTAGTGTTGACTGCGATATAACGACTTGGAGATTCCAAAAGCTGATTGGGTGAGGAAAGATACTACAACATGAGACCAAGGCTGACCTGGAGATCTTGTGAGAAATAAAAGGCCATGGGTGAACATGTGCAAAGAGGGGGAGAACAAAGTGAGAGGAGAACTGAGAAGGAAATCATAAGATATTATACTGTAGTGTAAGTTCAGATCTTCCAATCAGTAGATGCCTGTAAGAAGCCAAATAGGTGGCATGTTCTTTGTAACTAACCTATAGTGATCAGTAATAAAGATCATTTCTTTTTCTATGAAAACCTAGTTGTGCATTTTTGTTCTGGTTGTAAGGAGAGTACCCTTCATCAAGTGGTATCGAAACAAGAGTTCTTGAGTCTATAGTAGAGCATCGAATGTGAGGAAATTGTAGTAGGAACTGTGAGTGTGGGTGAAGAACAAATGCCTCCAAGAATGGCCCAGGATGGTAGAGATGGAGATCCACCAAGAGATGAGATCAGAGTCCTCAGATGACAAATGCAAGCCTTGCAAGAAGAGGTTCGAAGAGGAGGAGCAAACCAGGAAAGAGATGAAAATGATGATGAAACAAAAGAAGAATTAGAAGAGGAAGAATAGGATCAAGTAGATCTTGGAGAGCTAAGATTGTTGTGAGCAATATCCAGTCTGGGAAAGAAACCAAAGATGGAAGTCTCAACCTTCAGTGGAATCCTGAACCCTGAAGAATTGATCAATTGGATCAACAATATGGAAGAATTCTTCGAATTCGAGGAGATTGAAGATCCTCACCAAGTAAAGTTTGCAAAGACCAAATTGAAGGGCCATGCCAGTATTTGGTGCAAGGAGGTCCAGCTTGAAAGAGGTAGACAAGGAAAAGATAAAATCTCTAGATGGGAGAGCATGGTGTAAAAATTGAAGAAAAAATTCATTCCAGTGGATTACAAATTGGAGTTGTTGAAGAGAATGTAGAGTATGAGACAAGGAACGAGGATGGTGAAAGAATACACTGAGGAATTTCACAAGAATATGATTCGAACGGGACACTTAGAGGTGAATAAACAGAAGGTTTCCTGGTATATCAACAGGCTGAAGCCAAGTATACAAGAAGAATTGGAACTGGTGAGAATGACTACCATTGAGGATGCCTATCATTTCTCTTTCAAGGTCGAAGAGCGACTAAACAGGAGGTTTGAAAGCAAGAAAAGAGGATGAGGTTGAGGTGGAAATAATGGTAAACGACCATATGGAGGTCAAGGTGGCGATTATAGGAAGGATGAAGGATCTAGTACCAATCAAGGTCATCAAAGAGATGACTCATATCAGCCTTGTGATCAAAATAGTGGAGATCAGAGAGGTAGAAGAAGGTCTGGGCATGGACCAGGAAGAGGAGGTTTTAGAGGATCATGTTTCCAATGCGGTGAAGAGGGGAACAAGGCATATGAATGCCTGCAACACCAAGAGAAGGAGAACAAGAGGCCTGAAGGCAAGGCGCAAGTAGCCCATGTGGATGAAGACACTCGGTCTTCACAGTCTGAAGATGCAGAAAAGGGTAAGTCCCTTGTTGTTAGAAGGACCTTGGTGAATGAAGAGAAGGAGCCCGACCAGCAAAATAATTTGTTTCGCACCCATTGTAAATGTGAAGGAAAGGTCTGCAATATCATCATTGACAGAGGTAACACTAAAAAATCTAGTGTCAGAAGAAATGGTCACCAAATTGTAGTTGGAGAGGAGAAGGTACTCAAGTCCGTATCAAATTGTGTGGTTGTAGAAGGATCAAAGGGTCCTGGTCAATGAATAGTGCCTGATAAAATTCAAAATTGGTAACTACAGGGATGAGGTTTTGTGTGATGTGATACCCATGGATGCTTGTCATATTTTGTTGGGTCGACCATGGTAGTTTGATCGACGAGAAATACATGATGGTGCAAATATTTATTCATTAACGAAGGATGGAGTTCGACATAAGTTGAAGCCTCTGAAGGAAGCAAACGAGAAGGTATGCAACAATGCATGAATTTTTTTGGTCGATGGAAGGAAATTCCTAGAAGGTATGAAACATGAGCCCATGTGTTTTGCATTAATTCCAAGAGTTGAAAGGGAAGCTAGTAGTGAGGTACCTACAAAAGTGTGTGGTTTGTTGGATGAATTCCAAAGTATTATTTCTAATAATGTGCCTGAAGGATTACTGCTAGTAAGAAAGATTATTCATCAGATGGATTTGATTCATGGAGCTAGTTTTCCAAAAAAGGCTGCCCATTGAATGACTCCAACGGAGAGTGAAGAGTTGAAAAGGAAAGTGCAGGATTTGCTATGAAAGGGATTGATTAGAGAGAGTTTGAGTCCATGTGTAGTACCTACAGAATTAGAACCTAAGAAGGATGGAGAATGGAAGATGTGTACTAATTCAAGATCCATCGACAAGATCACAATCAATATTGATTTACCATCAGAATGGACAACATATTCGATTTCGAGGTGGAGCTAAAGTATTTCACAAAGATTGACCTGAAGAGTGGTTACCATTAGATTCAAATCAGAGAAGGAGATGAGTGGAAGACAACTTTCAAGACCAAAGAAGGCTTGTATGAGTGGTTAGTCATGCCTTTTTGGCTGACCAATGCACCCAACACGTTCATGAGACTCATGAACGAGGTATTAAAATATTTTATGGGTAAGTTTGTTATTATTTACTTGGATGACATTTTGATTTTTAGTAAGACATTGGAGGAGCACTTGATGCATATCCGAGAGGTTTTTGAGAAGTTGAGAGAGGAGAAGTTGTTGATCAACTTGAAGAAGTGCAATTTTATGAAACGTGAACTAGTGTATTTGGGATTTGTTATCTCAGCAGAGGGTCTGAAGATGGATCTAGAAAAGGTGAAAGCCATTGTGGAGTGGCCAATGCCAAGAAGCACTACTGAGGTAATATATTTTCATGGTTTAGGAATTTTTTACCGAAAGTTCATTAAAGGATTCAATAGTATTTGTGCACCCCTAACTGAATCAATGAGAGGGGATAGAAAATAATTCAAATGGAGTACAGGAACAAAAAAGAGTTTTAATTTGCTAAAAAAGGTCACGAAGCAGCTTGTTTTGGGACTCCCATATTGCAATAAAATATTTCAGGTAGACTATGATGCCATGGATAGTGCCATTGGAGCAATTTTGAGTCAGGAAGGTAAACCCATTGCTTACTTTAGTGAGAAATTGAATGATGCAAAGAAGAGATATTTTGTGTATGATCAGGAATTCTACACCATAGTCTAGGCTTTGAAAAGGTGGAGATATTATTTGTTGCCAAAAGAGTTTTTTTATTCACTGATCATCAAGCTTTACAATACTTGAACAATCAAGGAAAATTAAACCAAAGACATCTAAAATGGGTTGAATTTCTGCAAAGTTACACCTTTGTTTTGAAACAAAGAAGTGGGTGATCAAATAGAGTTGCAGACACCTTAAACATGAGGCAAAACTTGTCAACAAAAATGCAGTTCAAAGTTGTCGGGTTCAAGGAACTCACAAGTTTGTATCCAGAAGATCCAGATTTCATAGAAGCTTGGAAAGCTTGCAAGGAGCCTGTCACACTGGATAGGACTAGGTGGTTGAATTATACCATATAAGATGGTATGCTATTTAGGAGGAATCAATTGTGCATTCACAGGAGTTCGATGAGAGAAAACTTGATCAAAGAGAAGCATAGTGGTGGAATGGTAGGTCACTTCGGATGGGATACAACAATCGATGTGGTTAGTGAACATTACTATTGGCCCCAGTTGCAGCAAGACATAAAGAAGTTTGTACAGGGTTGCAGGGTGTGTCAAATGGCGAAGGGAACTTGTCAGAATACTGGACTATATTAACCGTTACCTGTACCTAAGAAGCCATGGGAGGATATCAACATGGATTTTGTTCTTGGTTTTCTGAGGACACAGCATGGTCATGACTCCATATTTATGATGGTGGATGTATTTTCAAAGATGAAACACTTCATTCCATGTCATAAGACCAATGATGATGTTCATGTTGTAGAATTATTTTTCAAGGAGGTGGTAAGACTACATGGTTTACCAAAGAGCATAGTTTCAAACCAAGATACCAAGTTCATTGGGTATTTCTAGAGGACGTTGTGAAAGAAGTTGAAAAATGGCCTGAAGTTTAGCTCAACACACCATCCACAAATAGATGGAAAAATAGAGGTGGTGAATAGGAGTTTGGGTAACTTGTTGTGATGCTTGGTAGGTGACAGACCCAAGGGTTGGGATTTGGTTTTTCCACAAGCAAAGTTTGCTTATAAAAATTCAGTTAATAGAAGCACTGGTAGATCACCATTCCAGATCGTGTATGGAAGTAGCCGAGAACTGCTACTGAACTGAGGAAGATGGATAAGGAAGGGAAACATAGTGTAGAAGCAGAGGATTTTGTTGAACATATCAAGGATGTGCATGAAGAAGTTAAGAAGCATATTCATAAGATGAATACATAGTACAAGACTAAGGCAGATTGGAAAAGAAGACATGAGGAGTTTGCAGTTGGAGATGAATTCATGGTTCATTTAAGGAAGGAAAGATTCCCAGTGGGTACATATAATAAGATGAAGATGAAGAAATTTGGACCATGTAAGATCTTAAAGAAGCATGATTCAAGAAATGTATATGAGATGGAACTACCAAGTGGGATTCATGTTTCACCTATATTTAATGTTTCTAACTTGATAGAGTATCATGAAGGAGATATGGAGCACGAATTGGCAGAGGCATAGTGGAATGTTCCAACACTTGTAGCAGAAAATGAAGAGATTGAGGAGATCCTAGATAGTCATGTGGGAAGAAGTACTAGGAATAGGCAGTAAAATGAGTATCTAGCAAAGTGGAAAGGAAGGCCAGTAGAAGATTCAACTTGGATGTCTGAGTCATAGGTTAGCCATCTTGGTTTTCCTCTAACTCTTGAGAAGTGACAGAGTCACTTTTCAAATCTACCTCAGGTGTCTGATGTAGGAGCATCCAAGGCGAAGAGAAATCCTACATTATCATTCTGAGATTGTTTGACCAAATAAGGACTGGCATGTTCTATCGATGGAACCTTGACCTATTGGCATGAATGCACCTAGTGTTCCAATGATAGACTGATGGTATTAGAAAAACATGGTTGAGCATGTGAAGTTCATCGACGTAAGGGTTCCCTATCGGTGGGGTAGTTTCCCATGTCTAGCTGATGGTTTGATTGAATGTGAGTTCAACATTATGTTCATCGGTGGGGGCGAGTGTCTTCGGTGGAACTCTGACTTGAGTCTCCCTGATGGCCCGATTGGGGTGACTTGGTGGCGTCAGTAGAACCTCCTATGTCATTCCCCTGATGGTCTGATGGTTTCCTCGGTGAGCAAGTTTTCATTATCATGACTCCCTTGTATTGGAAGAAGGTGACTCGTGGTCTCCCCCATGGAGAGACAATGTGGTGTTGGTGGGACATGATGATATCGGTGGTAGATGGACCAAAGTCTGGGCGATAACTCGATGGGAATAATTACGCGATGGTCAGTGGTAGTTGATGTTCAAGAAAACCTGAGGCCAATATGTAGTGAAGTGAAATTGAATATTTCACATCGTAGTTGTGAAATATAATTCTATTGGCTAGTGTTGACTGCAATGTAATGACTTGGATATTCCAAAAGTTGATTGGGTGAGGAACGATACTATGACATGAGATCAAGGCTGACCTAGAGATCTTGTGAGAAATAGAAGTCCACAAGTGAACATGTGTAGAGAGGGGGAGAATAGAGTGAGAGGTGAACTGAGAAGGAAATCATAAGATAGCATACTATAGTGTAAGTTCAAATTTTCCAATCGGTAGATGCCTGTAAGAAGCCAAATAGGTGGCATGTTCTCTGTAACCTGTAGTGATTAGTAATAAAGATCATTTCTTTTGTTGTACAAACCTGGTTGTGCATTGTTGTTCTTGTTGTAAGGGGATTACCCTTCATCATTTTTAATAGTTGCTCTAGCCTTCAAATTTCTTCTTCTACTTAGAGCATCTGCTATCTTTTTTTCTTTACACTTAATGTACTCAATCTCAAAATAATATTCACTTAAGAATTCCAACCATCTTACTTTCCTTGGATTCAAGTTTGGTTGAGTGAAATTTATTTCAACCCTTCATGATCTATTTTTTAAATTCAAATGGTTTTCCTAATATGAACCATCTCAATTTGTAAAGTGTATACACTATTGATGCCAATTCTAAATCATGAGGTGCATAGTTTAGTTCATGTATCTTTAATTTTGTATAACATATATATAATAAATCAAACTTTAATTTTGCATATGAACACCCGAAAACCTTTTGTAGAAGTATTGGTGATAACCAAAAAGTAACTATTACAATTAGACACTTTCAAAATAGAGTTTGTAGTAAATTTATTTATAATTTGAAATGTTTTATCACACTATTCTATCCATATGGATCTTTTATTGAGTTTTCAACAAGAATTTTTTTTTTGTGAAAATTCTATAATATCTAGATAAACCCATGAACTTCATAGTTCAACTACATTCTTAGGATTTGGTCATTCCATTATAGCCTTTATCTCATCAATATGTATTTTTATTCCTTCTGTTGATATGACATGCCCTAATTTTCTTCTCAAAGAATATACATTTTGATAGCTTTCCATGCAACTTATGTTCTCTTAGCCTTTGAAAGACTATTTGGAGATGTACTATGTGCTCTTCATTTTTGGAGTAGATTAGGATGCCATCTAAAAACATAGTACAATTTTATCTAGGTATTTATTGGGTTCATGAAAGCAATATGAACATTAGTTACACTAAAAGGAACAACTATGAATTCATAATGCTCATACCTAGTTAGAATTTTTATTTAAGAATATCTTCATCTTTGTTTCTTATTTCAATTGGATCCTTTTATTATTTTTGAACATGGGATGCTCTATTCTTTGTCATTTATTATTTCTTGAAACCATAGGTTTCTCATTAATACTTGATAATCCTTAATTATAGTTTATCCAAATTTCTCACAAATTCTTGTTGTTATTCTTGAATTCATCCCTTGTTATCGATCTTTCAACAACACTTTGTAGTCTCCTTGCAAATTCTAGTTGGTTTTCTCTTTCTATTTCTCCTCTATTTATAATATTTCCTAATGTTTTCTTTTATTATTTTATGATTAATTTTTATTTTATAGAAAATAAAAAATATTAATTAAATATTATTTTATTCTCTTTCTTTTCAATATTTAATTTGTAAAATATGTTTAGGATAATTCAATAGAAAAATTAAGATAAAATATAAAATTTAAAGAAAAATAATAACTTTAAACTTAGTTTAAGATAGTTTCAACATTATATAGATAATTATCTCATTTTA
>VDFB02133881.1:0-64997 GCA_007258455.2 Sequoia sempervirens | reverse complement strand
AGAGTCGACCTCTTCCTCCCGTGAGGTGGTCAGAGCCTGAGCACTCAGACTTAGCAACATTAATGAGACCAGTGGTCAAATACTCACAGTGGTGGGTTCACCATCATGTCCAGGAGATGAGACATTAAAGAATAACGCTCACGTATGATCTACTGAGCAAGACGGAGTCGTATTCCTCCAATGCCGGTGCATCCCATCAGGATTTGGTTGAGATTGGAGAGAAAAGAAAGGAAGTATGCCAAGTGCAGAACCTGTTCAAAAAAGGCGGAAGGGAGAGTCATCTCGCTCAGCAGCATCTCGGAACATTGACGAGCTGGTGGCTACCATAGATGAGTCCTTGGTCGAAATGATTGGACCTTCTGAAGCTCGGGAACAGAATAATGAACCTATTCAGCTCGATGACGAGGAGCCCTCATCACCTACGGGCACGGAAATACTAGGTTCAGATAATGAGATGAAAGTCCGAAATAATGACTTCGAAGAGGGAATGATTTCCGCTCTCAGAGAGGTTGTGGATGTTCCAAATGAGGAAGAGGTTCAGGTAGAAGATGGAATTCAGCAGCTGACCATTCCAGATTGGCTGACAAAGAGAATGAAGATTCAGGCACCTGCAGAAGCCCAAGAGGAGGATGATACTGCAGATTTCTTAGCAAGGTTGGAGCAAGTTGCAATCAAGAAGCCTACCAAGAAATTCTCTACCATTCGGAGGGACAAGACAAGCAGTCGTTCCATACACATCGCAGTACCGACAGTGGATAAGCCACAGGATGAGATCACTCTTCAAGAGTACGCCATAACCACCATTGATCTTGGCCCAACCACAAAAGGTCAGGAAGTGGAGGAACTAGATAATTTTGTCTCGACCATCAAAGCGAGATTGGAAAAGGAAGTGGCTAAGAAGAAAGAGTATAAAAAGGAGGTTGAACGCCTGAAGGAGTACATACGGCATCTGACTCAGCCACTTGATCAGGGTGATGCGGTAGCTCCTCCCCTCCTCAATCCCTCACAGGAAATAGCCAAGGATGTAGAGCACGGGATGGTAACAGCCAAGGAGGCTCAGGAATGGATGGTCAGCGAGGGCACTGAGGCAGCCTCGTTCATGGAGAAACTGGCACTTGCCTATAGGCAAACCTCTTCTTTTCTTTCCAGACTTGTTGATATGGCAGAGATATGGGAAGGTATTCCAGACATGCAGGAGAGGCTTATTCCATGCCTCAGGGTCCTGAAAAGCACTCCAAGGGAGGAGTTGGTTGATAGAAAGGTGATTGCTGCAGGGACAGCGTATGATTTTCATCACTGGTTTTGGGCAGTGACTATATGTAGAGAAGTTTTGGAGAAGGCGAAAGTGGATGGGCTTAGAATTGAGGAGCAGGTAAAGGAAATTCGGGAGAAAATTCATATGACAGCTGCAGAGGTGTTTGATCAAGAGATTGTCCAAGAAAAAGACATGCAACTGGAGGAGTTGAAACGAAAGGTTCAGGAGGTTTTCTTCTCAACTACTAGACCACTTCTGAGACAAGATTTTGCGAGAGTGGCAAGTCTATTGGCCATCCGGAATGATTTTGGGCAGCAAGAGGCGGATTGGGAAAGTACCTTCGCCAAATGTGCTGAGGACTTGGATGGACTTGAATTCCGGATTAGCATGCTACCACCCGTCACGATGGAGGAGGTTGTCACAGTCGTGTCTAGATTCATCAAATGCAATACTGCTCAGAAGGATAAGGACGCCTCTCCTTGATGATAGCTTCAACTGCCTCTTTACTGATTGATGACTCATGTTATTTTGGGCAACCCTAATTAGGGTTGAGATGTAATAATCTTGGCCGTTGATATTGTTTTAATCTCGGCCCTTCATTTGATTTTTGAAACTCTATTTAAACTGGTGATCTCTCACTTTCATGTGTGTGGAGACAGTATATGAGATTGTTGCATTGAGACTATTTCCGATAATAAAAGCTCTTATGCATGATTTGCTTTGAATAACTTTTATTGTCTAATAGTAAGCGAGGTTGCATATCTTCTTCCGCCATAGATTAAAGTTAGAATTAAGCCAAGTAGAATTTGCTTTAAGTATTGGTTAAGTGAATGAGAGATTGATCATATCGATTCAATGGTGAAGTATTGCTCATACTTTCTTCGAATGGATGATTTGCATTCGATGCGTAAAGTTAGCCTGAGCTTATAATCGTGGAAGCTTAACTTCAGTCTCGCTCGAGATTTGAAAATCATTATCACACCCCTTGAAAATTGCACTCACTTTGCGTATGTTGTCCAGCAGGAGGCGAAACAAAGTGTGGTTTATTCCTTTCACCAAATCTTTACTATCTCTTAAGTTCTTAGGCGTAGAATAGATCCCCTAAACCCTTATCCTTTTGCTATTGTTTGAGATCCAAATTAAAGTCCTAATTGAAGAGAAGCTTTTACTGATAAATCCACCTAAGTCCCAAACTTGTGAAAATTCCTTCAACAAAAGTCCCCTTGTTTATTACTAGCAAATCACAACGCCCATTGAGCTTATCTACACGTCAAGACCTGACAAAAGAAACCTTGGAATCGCCATATGATCTTCTCGCAATCTTAGCATACGCGGTGGTTTTTCAAGAGAGGATAGAGTGTCTCTGGACATTTTATTCTGTGTGTTCGGTGAATGATAAAAAGTACACCAACAGTTTCATCTTTTTCTTTTCCCTTATTCTTATTTTTAGGATATAGTTTAGGATTAAGCTTCCAATATTTTGAATTTACTTGTCCAACTTATAATTACTAACATGATTATTTGTGTCCTTTTTATCCTCTTATTGCGCAACAATATTAACTTTCTTTGTTTACCAATTACCCTTATTTTTTACCTTTATATCTAGGACACAAGCCTTATCCAAGTCTATCGGATTGGTAGTTACTACCCTCCTTCAAATGAGGGAATGGAACCCAGCAAGATGCTTTGTCATCATGTCCTCATCTAAATCCATACCATTGTTCATGACCTTGCTAGTGAAATTTTGTAGTGTAATCTTGCAAACTTTGGCCACTTTGTTGTTTAAAATGCATCCATTTAATTATTTGATCCACCTCATGCCCTATCAAATAGAAATTTCGATGGATTAATTCTCATTTGTTAACAATAGGCTCTTTTTTTCCCATAATTAGCAACATAAGTTTCCCACCACACAAGAGCATGACCCTCTAACTTAAGGTGTGCAAAGCTAATAATTTACACCCCATTTATTTTATGCACACTAAAACATACTTCAAGTTGTTTAGTCCATATGCCCAAAAATCCTGCATTTTTTTTGCCCACAGATGATGAGACTTTACAATTAACGACAGCCAGTTTCATCACACAACATTCACATTGGCACCACTAATTTGACCACTTCTGATTTGACTCCACCATCATGACCACTCCATGGCTGGGTTTTGAGCCCTTATTGAAACTGTCATACAAAACCCTTCACAAACCCACAAGAATCAAACCACTCTATTACCAAAATTGATCTGTAATCTCTTACAAACTAGATTTCAAGAATCAACGAATTGCTGATTTACATCCTACTTTCATATAAAAATGAAGTTTACTTGAGAGATGAGAATATTGTGACTAAAAACAAAAATTAAACTTGCAACTCACACAAAACTCAGATTATTATCCCGGAAACCCCCAATGTAAAGTAAAACCAGCTTTTATGGTAACGGCAATGGCCTTGCTACCTCTTCTCTTAGCTTGGGAATATAATTACATCAAGTGGGACTCCATTTCTGTCCTCTTCTTCTATTTTTCTACTTCTCACTACGAAAAATTAAATCAGACAATAAACCTCTAATTCTCCAAACTTGAGAAACATGATTTTCAACACATTATAATCCTCTTTATATAGATTTCTCATAACAGCAGAGATCTCTTGGGCCCTACAAGAATTTATGCAGACATAAAAAGCTGAAATGGTGACTACACAATTCACATTCTAGATCTGAAGTGCTCACTATCAGTGGATAGTAACATGGTAGTGATAGATACCACAATTTGGTCCCTTCCAACTATCTCTTGCTTTGTTTTTCCTGATCTGTTCCTATTCTTGCACCTGAAATCCATGTCCTGCTCAAGCTTTTGTTTCTAAATATATTTTTCCAGATTCCATTTTGGATCAAAATAAACAAAAGATTGTGATGATCAAAAGAGCAGGACCAAGCAAGAAAGGTTCAGCCTATGCCTGCAAAAATTACATAGGAAAGTTTGACTGTTATAGAGTTCAAGAATTGGTGAATGAATAAACCAAATGATAATGCGCTTAAGGCAGTATTTAGGTGCATCAAGTGGATAAATTCTGCAAAACCCCTATTTTTCATTACAAGAATTTGAGGTCTAACACAATCCTTATGATGCCTATATAGGATAGTGACACCCACCAATATTTCATCAAGTATATGAATAAAGAAGTAATAATCACATACAGGCCTAAGAATTTAATTATTATTGCTGACTACCTTTTCATAGGCTACCCATAACCAAACCCACAAGTGAATAGTGAGTTGCCCGGTCATCAAACAACCATGCCCTACGACAGTTTTGCAAGCACGTACTTATGTTTTATGATGAGATGGTAAGCATTTGGGTAAAAGGTGATAGGACATTAAAAAAAAATATTTCCACTATAGAATGGAAGTGTATTCTAGGTGTTCTCAAATAATGGTTGGTAACAACTGCTAGGGCATATTACATATATACTTGGATTACTGACCAAATAGCATGTCTAAGCTGTGGTAAGGTGTACAACTGAGAGAGTTGTTAAGAAGAAGAATACAAGACTGTCTTATAAGGGGTTCTACAGGGCTCAACATGTTGTAGGACTCTTTCTTGTTAAGGTATATTCCTAGGCTACACTTGGCAAAGATTTAAGTCAGAGACCAAACTATGATCGCCCACAGCCTATAGTTTTTAAACTGAAACACATAGATCTCCCCTTGGTCGATTTGAAAGGGTGAGAAGAAGATAGAAAAGTTTGCAAGCTTGGATGCAAAGAGAAGAATGTAACTATACTTGTAGATGAAGAAATGGCAAGGAAGAGTAAGGCATGAATGAAAGGGATGAAGGGGGCAACAATGATGGAGATGATAAGGAAAGTGTGGCAGCCAATCCTAACCCATTATTCCAAGGACAGATAACAAACCCTAGGTATAACCTGAGGAACCTCTCTTCTCATGTAGAAGAGCCTCTTGCAAATAATTCTCCTACACATCTCTAGCATTATTATATTATATACACCAAATATAGTAACCTCCATTTCTTTACCCATGCATGTAATTGTTTCCCTTGTGTAGGACACAAGGGCCTCAATATAGATGCATGATGGACTAATTTTTTAACCACTATAGATGAAGAATACCTTGTACTCCCAATCTTTCCTTGATATAGACCCATTAGAGCAATTTGGCATAAATCTTGAGTTTGTAACACTGCTAGAGGCTTGGATTTCCTTTGAGCAATTGAAAGTAAATGCGAAGAAAAAGTAACAAGGCACAATATTAATATGGGCAATTTCTTGGGGAAGAGAACACACAAGTGGGTGATTAAGAGGACATTAATCGAGATGCAAAATAAAGATCAAATAGGTGAGAAAATCTAGCTTGAGGCTATTGATATGAGAATGATTCATTGTTTGAAAATACCACACAAAAGTGTCCTAGTGAATCAAAGTACCTAATCTAGAGTTTGTGTAGAATATTAGGATCCTATATTTTATAGCCAAGAAGGCATTTTGGGAGCATAGGAGGCTAACAAATGATAATGATCGAGTTGTGCAAGAGAAATAACACATGCAAACAAAGTTTGGCGAGCAAGCTATAGAGGTTTCAAGAGAAGATTCTTATTTTATTTTTTGCTAAGGCTTGAAGTACTATTGAAAGAATTTTCGAGGAATGAGCACTCCAGAAAGGAAATCCAATGAATTGTTGCTTCCATTGGTAAATGATATTTGCTAAGATAAAATTCTAACATAATATTTATCTCCCTTCCTTGTTGTGAGTGAACTAGGCCCATAGCTAAGAGGTATATCAACTCAATCACTTCTATGGAGATCATCAAGGATCATTAAGGAAAGAAGAATATATTTATATCAAACAAAGATGTGGTTTTACCCATGTGTAAGGAGATCTACTCAAGCATAAACCAAGCTTAAGGATTGTTGGGGACATCATTGTAACAATTGTTGATCAACCCCATAGTAGCCCAAGGATCACCTCCAACCAAAACAACCTTCCACACAAGAGAGAAGCATTGGAAATGCTATGAAGACAAAGAATTCATTAGATGCAAAATGAAATTAGTACAAAATACAATGAAAAAACTCTTGTTATAAAACAAGCATGAAACCCTAGGATGGACTAAGATAATGAGAAGTGTCTTAATCATATGATATGAGACACAAAAATTAAATGACCTAAGTAAGCTTAAGTATGCAAGTGTAAATAGGACCTAATAAGAAACGAGTTAGGCAATATACCATGTTCACACTAACAATCATGATAGTACCTAAAAAGGGGGATGCCCGCAAGGACATATGCAAATGATAGGGACATCCCTTGATTTTCAAGCAAAGTGGGACAAGGAAAGGGGGCATTGTCTCCTTATCCTCCCATCCCTAGGATGTCTTCAATGGCTCCCAAACCCCAAGGATATGAACCCATGTAAGGTTGATGACAACTTGCTACCTAAGTTTCTTTACCCTAACTCACCTTAAACCAAAAAACATTGTAAGAAACATAGCTAAGAGGACAAAAAGAAATTGCATTGATTTGCATTGAAAGATGATATTCAAAGGTCCGTAATCGAATAAATAGACTACTCAAGCATTGAAGAGAAAACATCAATGCATTGTGATGCCAAATGACACAGAAAGAAAACAGCATTGATATAAAATAGAATACAACAAGAATTAATGATTACAAATATGATAAATAATGAGAGAAGCTTCCTCTTTATTAATAAGTGAAAAAAAGGTAGTCTTTCCCATTTAGGTTCCAACACTAATATAATATTATAAGTTACATATGTAAGCCTTTCAACAATTATAAGCTACTAACATATGCAAGTTAAAAATTTCAAGGTACACATAACCCAACGCTATATAACAAACACTAGCAGCTCAAAGGAATCATTTAGGTGGGTTTTCAATTCAACTATCCCTCTAAAAAGGGTTTTCAATTCAAATATCCCCATAAAAATCAACTTGGTAGAACTTAAGGAAGGTTCCCCCCCAATGATAACTTCCAGTAGCCAAAACAACTCTCTCAATCCAAAAATCTATCCATCTATCTCCACAAATCTAAAGTCAAGATCTTTTTGTTATTGCCCAAACTCCTCCAACTTTGGTTTCTACATCCAACAATTTGTTAGCAAGAGCATAATGGACCCATTGTTTTCCATTTTGTGACATTTATGTTATCTCCACATCCCTCCTATTTTCCGTTATTTCCTTAAGGGTAATAGTAGTCCACCTATTATCTCCACCTTAAAAGTAGGAAGCACCTAAGTAGGAAATACCTAGTGTGAGGGGTCATCCTCACCCTATATAATGGGGTCAACACTTGGAATTATCTCCTTTGAAGCCTCCATATTACAATACTTCTTGAAACATCTGCATCCTTTCTAGAAACATCTACATCTTTTCTAGAAACATCTACGACTACTCTTGAAAGGTCTCCAAAACATTCACCTAAACAATGTTCCCTACTCAAATTAAGAGCCTCATCCTCATATGCATTTATTATTTGGATGGGATTTTCCACACCCTTAGGTGCATCATCATCAAAAGCCACCTCATGGCATCTCTATCAATAGTGTTTTGGATCTAACCAAGATCTCATAATAGTCAGGTTTTACACCCCTCTAAATAGCCCATCAATATGTATTTATAGCCATAAGATCTAGCTTCTTCCTTTTCCCATTTGGTATATGAGCCCAAGCAACACTAGTAAACATTATAGTGACCAAAATAAAGCTTCATAGCATTCATTTTGCATGCAATGTCATCTCAAACAGCCTTTGTACAAACCTTGTTAAGAATATAATTAGCACAACGAACTAGTTTTGCGAAAAAAACTTGTCATCCATAACTTTGGCCTATAGCATACAACACATCATCTCAACCAAAGGGTTGTTCTTCCTATCCTCAAAACGAATCTAGTGTGGAGTATAGGGAATAGTTCATTGCCACAATAGCATGCTCAAAACAATAGTCTTCCGACGTATGATTGACACAAACACCTCCACTATCTAATCTCAAATATTTTACAAGATGTTTTGGTTTTTTGTCAATGATGGCTCTCAATTCAATTAATTTCTTCAAATTAAAAGACTCAGTTCTCCACAGGGACTCGTCCCCTGCCTTAGTACCCCCATCCTAATCCCAAAAACATTTTGGGGACTCGAGGACTACTTGGAAACTTCCACCCGCCATTGCATCTGATAGTGACTCAAACTTGAGCTCCAATTTTGATACTAACTTGCCAATTGCATCTGCTGATTAGGGACAGCCATATATTTTTTATGTTTTTGCATTTTATAGTTGAAACTTGGAGCCCTTGGGCATTTTGTTATAATTCTTATTTACTATGTATGCACATTGACAATGAAAGCGTTTGAATTTTGTTAATTTGTTTGTTGATTCTCATGTGAAATCTCAATTCAAGTCTAATGCTATGTATTAATCTTCTACAATGTCTATGATGAATGCTTTATCAATGTTATAATATGAATATTTGAAAGTTCTCTATACTTTTAAAATTTCCCTATTTTTTTATCAGTCGTCCCCTAAAAAATGGCCCAAAAGTACCCCCGTACCAAAAGCTCGTCCCATCGTCCCCGTACCCGAAACTCTGTGGAGCATAGAAAAGACTTTGATTTCACAAAAGAAACCCAAGTATGCCAAGAGAAATATTAATGGCAATAAAATGCACCTCAATCTTATAAGAGATAGATGATTCATAATGCATAAGTAGGAATGTAAAAGTGGATATGCTTCTTATGTTGACAAGCATTGAATGAGCACCTATTTTGTAGAACTTGTGGTAGTTCTAAAATTCTAGCATACATAGTGCCACCTATTATGTAGGGCTAGATATGCATGTGAAGTATGAGAAAGTGTGTGGCACACACATTATATTGTAAGAGATGTATTACCCAATATAAAGGGTCACATATCATTTCCTGGTTATCACGCCACTTAGGGATAAGATTGGGCAAATCTATGCAACCAATGTAAGTCTAATCAGCATGCCTAGTTGCAACCTATATAAGAGACATCAATATAAAGGATTGGGGGTTGCTTTCTTTTAGTTGTGTTTATTTTGGGTTCTTTTTGTATTTTGATGTATGCATGTGCAATAGGTTTTGGGATTCATTTTTTGTATTGAATCTCTATTGCATCATGACACAAACAAGGTGAACTAGAGTATTAATATATGGTGATTAATACAATTTGTTTTCCTATTTCGAGTTTGTTATTGTTTGTGTGAAACAATTCAATTCTTTACAGAGCTCCTTGAACCCATGGGTGCCTCAAGAGAGCAATCTGATAGATTGATATGCTAGTGTATGATGCTTTACTAAATGCTACTTGATACCATATTGCATCGAGGTAAAAATTAGCGAACATTTTAGTTATGTTGCAAGGGACCTTCAAATGAATAGAGTGATTTGATCTAAAGATGCAATGGTTAATGACTCACATAGAGATCAATGATTGGCTCACACTAAAAGCTTTACAGTTTGCATCATAGGAAGTACCTTATGGGGTTTGGCTAAAAAGATTGAGAGATTGCATGGACTAGTATTCCCTATTCAAAGTATTATTCTCATAGTTATCCAACCACATATTTGAGTGGATTGCAACTTGGGTTCACAAGAAGTGTAGTCTTTACAATCAATTTGTTGAGTGGAACCATGATAATATTACATCACTTCAAGCTTTAGCCATATTTTTGAAAGCACGTGGTGGAAACTGATGCAAGAGACAAGTACTTGTCAATATTTGCTGTTACAACCTAGACCTTTGCATAAGTAGTGCCTTGGACTAGGTGGTGTCCCTAAGTTGCATTCTAATATGGCACTTAAGTAGTGGATACAAGGCGACTATGATGCCACAAGAGAAATATGTGCCACTATGCATCAATGCACTAGTTTAAACAATCCTATGCACTAGTTTAAACAATCCTAAGGTCTCTTAGATCATCTCTCCCATGCTGAGTTTGCACCACAAGCTTCACCCCACAAGACCTATAGGCCATCATGAAGGTGGGCAAATATAATTCCTAATACCTATAATAACATAAGTGAGTTAAGAGGACTAGAAGGTATAGCAAGTTGTAATAGAAAAAGGTGTCCCAACTACCAAAAATAAATCTAAATCCAACAACATAATAGAACAAGGAAGCAAATAAGACATACGAAGGGAGGGATAAACTCTAGAAAAATTTGTATACACAAAGCCATATAATACAAGATAATTATGTGAGGAAAATCCCATGCTAAAAGAGAATACTAGATAGAGCTAGAGAGTAAGTGTTGGAGTAGAACAAGGTTTTAGTTTTGCAGTAAAGTCCAAAGCAAATGAGGAACCATCATCCTCTTCAACCTACATGAAAGGGCCAATTAAAAATCTCAAAATGTCCAAAAAATAAATCATATTTCAACAATGAAGATGAATTCTACACAAACAAATAAACATGTGATTATGAATCAAGAAAAAGAGAAAACACCAACTAACATAGATCACAACCCAAAATTATTATATCTCCAAGATACGAAAAAATATCTATTCAACAATTCAATTTAGAAATGCAATAACTAAGCGGATAAGGGCATGGTTCGGTGGTCAAGTCGCTTGGTTGTAGTGACGGCCACCAGGGTTCAAACGTTCACTGGGCCAAAGTGCTCGCAAGCCTTGTGCCTTCGTTGGGCCATTGTGCTTGTGGGTTTGGTTGTTTCTTGTGGTTTCTTGTATCCAGTTCATAGCTCCGATCAAAAAGCGTTTACCCCTAATAATATGGGTGCATTGCACCTTTTTTTTTTTTTTTTAAATGCAATAACTAAAGAAATTAATTAGGAAAAAAGACAATTAAAATGGCTAGAAGGCAATGGAAATTTTGGTAGAAAACTTTTAGAAAGATATTTCAAGACCATTAGAGGAGACGAACAAAAGGAAAAATATGATATGAAATTTGGTGCACAAATTGGAAATCCTGGAGGAAGAGAAGTGATACTGCAAAAGGGAAGAGAAGTATCCTGGCTAAGAATCCTAATTAAAATCTCATTACAGCAGATGCAAACCCAAGAATACAAAAAACAAAAGATTCAAGTTTTAGCAACGAACATGAGGAGGCATACAAAGAAGCAATGTTAAGACGAAATGATAAGTTAACTAATTTGCACGACCTTAATATATCCTCATAGAAAACAAACAACATTATAAAAAGAGATGAAAATGTATAAGCCAAAGAGAGAAATTGAAAAGACACTTGCAAAGAGGCATGGCGTGAGAACTAGTTTATGGAACCTTAACCATATACTCCTCAATAAGGTCCAAGAATTGTATGAGAAAAAGATCTAGATAACAAATTGTTTAAGAGAAGTTTTCGGAATGTTTCAAGGGAAAATGACCATGACATAACAGGATAGCATTTATGTTGATACTCAAGACCTAACAAAACAACCTGGGGACTTGTACCCCAAAATCTGCTTATGGATTGGTAAATCTTTTAGTGCATGTGGTACCTTATAAGCCTTACTTGTCCCACAATTATTGTAAATGTGGAATCAACATGCACATGCAAGACTTGTTTTCTATTATTACATATGTTATTAAGGAGTACATTGATATTATACTAGCATTTCCCCTGCTATGAAGTTCAACAATCAAGAGAACAAAACACATAAACATTCCAGAGTTCATAGGAACAATTCACAAAGCAATAAATTTGCACGGAATCAAAGAACCAACTAGGTGACTAGAAACTATAGTATGCCAAAACCTTCCAGAACTTAGCACAACCACAATATAACAAATAGATAAATAGCAAATACAAGTAAAATTCAACTCATGGATGGAGGATTGAGCATGGAAACAATTTCAAGAGATGTTAACGATGTATTACAAATTGATTTTTTCAATGCTCTGTTAGAAACTTTTGAAGGGTAGAGGTAATGAAACGTACTATAAAATACTAACACACACGTACTTAAGGATGTGGTCCTCAAGTTGGGTCTAGTTAAGAAAGCAATTGAGCTACTCTATATAAATAAGACTCAATTCAATTACCAACATGGTAGGTTATGCTTTTATTGCTATATATTGAAGCAATGATTCTCATCATTAACATATCCTTGTCTAAATAAATTATATTTGTACATATTTGAAGGTACCACTTAGATCATGGTTCATGTTAGTGGCTTCCATAGGATAATTGCAATGGCTACAACTAGCATAACAGTCTTGAATAAACAGAAACCACTGACATAGCCACACAAAAAGTTGCCACCATGTATAGATTTGATAACCAAACAAGATCATGTTCACTACCATGCTAAAGAGCAACAACACTCTCAAATGACCTCCCACTCATCAGTATTATCCAAAAATCCAATAAATAATGATTTTTTCCAACCAATTTTAGCTTTTAGTAATATGATCATTTTTCTTAATTTTTGTAGAACTATCAATTTGCCAATTTTTATTTTTTGTACTCCATTGAATTTTATGCGATCCCCAATAAAATTGCTTTATCTTAGAATTGGCTATGGTTGCCAAGATCTTGAGACCAAACGGAGAGCACAAAGAGAGATAATAGAATATGACAAGAATAAATTGTATTCATATCAATATGATTCAATGATATGATTGTGATGTACAATGTAGTAGAAACCCCTTGGTTATATAGCCAAGGTAAGATACAAGATGTCATAGGATTATGACAAGTGTCTTAATCATATGGCATGAGACAACTAATCACACTTACCTAGGTTCACATGTTCTACAAGTCAAAAGATAACAACTAATGACAACTAACACCTTCTAGAAAGATTCTTTCCTAGGACCTAAGTAAACTTTAACATGTGTAAATAAGTACCCTAGTAATGAATTAACTAGTTACAAGACTTTATTTACACCAACACCCCCCCTTAAGTTCAACTTAGGGAGTAGTAGATTATTATGCAAATGACAAAAAGATGCAAGAATGGGTCCCACCTACTAGGCCATGTTAGGTACCCATGTACATATGCAAATGAAATCTCTCACAAATGGAGAAAAGGAGAAAACCCAGTGGGATAAAACTCCTCCCCAAAAGAAAGATGAAATACAAAAAAGAAATGCTCTCAATGAAAAATGAGAAGGTGAAAACCCCATGTGAGGAAAAAGACCCCCCATAAGAGAGAAGTAGAAGAGAGACAAAGCAGCCCCCTTTCAATGTTGAGTCTCCTGCAATGATGGTAGAAGCTCGACATTGAATACTAAAGATGATCCAATCTCGCAGAACAACGTTCCTCCCCTTAGGAAGAAACAAAACCATGGATGTATGCAAGATGTTAGGAATATGGATGGTGTATGATATCTTTGAATGATGCTCAAGTGTCTCTGTGTCGATGCCGAAAGTTGACACACTCCAAACAGGCGTTCTAGGCCACACTGCTGAAGAGGACAATCCAACATCTAGTAGAGATGAATGTAGAACATGATCCAAAGACAAAGATATCCCCTCTGAAAACAAAGAAGCCTCCTCCAAATGTCGTCCAAAAGTATCCACACTCATGCCAAACTATGAAGAATGATCATGTAGAGATTGAACAAGAGGGTCAAAGTGTTCCCTCACAACAACTGAAGAAGGAGCATCTTCATGAAAGAGAAGATGAATGCTATCGATGATGTCTCCCAAATCTGCAATATGAAACTCCACAAACAAATCTGAAATACCTGTCAAGAAGTCATCCAAAGTAGTCAAATCTGAAAGACTATGAGGTATGTCATGTTGCACTGAATCACAAGGAACCCAAACTATGGAATCACAAGCATCATCAACTGCAACAGTGGGTGGAGAAGATAGAATGCATGGCTCAAGTACTGGATCTGATATGAGAACTCCCAAGTTCAAGAAGCCAAATGTCTCCTCTGAATCATGGTTCATGCTAGAAGTGTCATCCATAGCCAAAGGAACAATGTCACCATTAGAAGCAAAATCTGCAAAAGTATACAACCGAGATGAATGATCAACCACCCTAGTAGCAATGATCTCTCTCCTCTCCAAGTCTCGAATAATGACCAAATCAAGTGTGAACTCCATAGTTCTCCCATCTCCACCATGTGTAATCTGATATATGGAAAGAAGATTGTTTGTCAAATGAGGAACACACAAGACATCCTGAAAAATGTTGTCCCCAAAACTAATAGATCCCTTCCCAATTATAGTCATGTATGTATTGTTTCCCATCAAAATAGGAGACATAACACAAAGCTGAAATGAAGAGAATATAGACTGCAAAGATGCCATATGATGAGATGCTCCTGAATCTAGAAGCCATCTCCTTGATCCTGGACCTGAAAAGCACAAAGAGCTTGACCTTTATTTCCTGATGTAGATGCTTGACCTTTGTCCTTTTTAGACTGTTTTGAAGGAGGTGATTCAAACATTCTAGAAAGAAAATCAATATGATTCTTTTTTAGAAGACTTTTCAACTCATCAATATCCTTCTTATAACAATAGTATTCTTCATGTCCATCCTTCTTGCAATATGCACAAAAAGGCCTCTCCTTCTTAGATGATTCCCCTTTAGAAGAGGATTTTTTCTTTGTTTGATCTGAATGTGGATTATTCTTTGCTTTCTTTTGTTTCTTATCTGATTCTGATTCTTTTACCTGACTAACCAACAATGCCTAAGATTTAGAAGTCTTGATGAGACCCATTGAGATAAGCTTTTGTTGCTCATGTATCAACATCTCAAAAAATGATGCAAATGAAGGTGTGGTATATGCAAACCCCATAGTTAATCTATGAGTATGAAAACTAAAAACAAAAAAAGCATAATCAAGACCAAGTTTGTTCATTGTATTGTAGACCAACTGAATGTCCTTGTCAATTCCACATGCTTTACACTACTCTCTTAGATCATTAACCTTAGTGATGTAGCCTTGGATGTTGTCAAAGTTCTTAGGATCAAGGCTCATCAACTCATTATCAATTTGATAGCCTCTTACTTCATCTATGGTACCATACAATGTTCTCGATTTGTCCCAAGCTTCATGAGAATTTTTACATAATTCAATTTGAAACAACAAATCTTGAGAAACAAGTCTACGAAGACACCCAAGAGTTTTGGTATGTTTGATCATCCATTTTAATTTTTTAGCATCAACAGTAGGTTCAAGTACCTTATTTTCAACATATAGAGTGTGACCTTCTATCATCAGAATACTCCATACAATTTGATGCCATGTTGAATAATTATATGATGTGAGCAAAGGAACTTTAGAATTATCCATGAAAACAAGAGAGCATAAGCAAACAGACTAAATGGAAAGCACAAAGAGAAAGAATAGAATGTGACAAGAATAAATTGTATTCTTATCAATATGATTCAATGATATGATTGTGATGTACAATGTAGTACAAACCCCTTGGTTATATATGTTGGCAAAACAAGGACAGACAACTGGGGGGGGGGGCGGGCGGGGGAGGGCAGGGGTGAATTAGTTGCCACAAAATATTTAAACTTTTCAAACTTAACTTAATCTCAGATCTGATGAATGAACAATAAACCACAAACAATCAACACATCAGAAACATAGAGAACACCAAGATTTTTTACGTGGAAACTCTGTTAAGGGAAAAACCACGATGGATGTTAGTCCACAATATTAAACCTGTTAAAAGTATAATGAAGAATAATGGGAATGCACATGCATTCAGGCACACTGCCTAGAGCTCACTGCTCAAATACAAGAGGGCTCACTGCCCAAAGAAGACACTGTCTTACATCAATTCGGATTAGATCCGCAAGGTATAAACTGAGAAAATAGCTTCTACAAAAGCCTGATTACAGTTCTGGTTAAGCACAGAAACACTCCTTCACACTTTGCTCAAACTTCTTCACACTCTGCTCTGCAATCAAATAATTAGGACATTATTCGCACACTTGCTCTTTCTTTGGCACTTCTTCACTACATAACTTTGCACAAACAACCGCTCTTATATATCCACAACATGGAATTACATCAACGACTTCATCGGCCAAAATAAAATATAAAACATATACACAATGTCAGCCCAAATTTGCAAGTAGATTTTCAATGCGAATCAAACACCATCGGCCACAACATAATGAAGACTTAAAACAATATCCTCAAGCGCGCCAAACATTCAAATTTTAATCTCCAAGGATCCATAGCACGTTACAACCACCATGTCGGCCAAGAACATAAAAACCTGAACACACAAGAGAAAAATCACTGACCACGAGCACATCGATCAACGCAAACGTGCAACAAAGATAGAGCATGATCTAGAAACATCCACAAGCATCACGAATCAACAGAGAAGCATCTGCGGCAACTAAAATTACTAGAATCGCATCAACTTCAATCAGGAACACTAATTGAAGCCACAGAAAAACTGTCAGAACACAACTATTCATAACACAATTAAATCTTCACGCGGACCTTTGAAACTTTCGGTGGATAAACTAGATACACTCAGCAATAAACCCTTTAGTCCACAATGACTGATCATCAACGTACTGAGCAAGTTCATTGTTCCACTGTCAACCTGCAACTCTTTCTTTAACAATTTTCTCAATATCCTCGACATATACAGCCTACAATACATCAATGCTAATAGTGTTGACATCAATAACAACCACATATCAGCAACACAACCACAACATCCAACAATATAGCCAAAGTGAGGCACAAGATGTGATAGGATTATGACAAGTGTCTTAATCATATGACATGAGACAACTAATCACACTTACCTAGGTTCACATGTGTTACAAGTCAAAAGATAAAATAACAACAAATGATAACTAACACCTTCTAGAAAGATTCTTTCCTAGGATCTAAGTAAACTTAACATGTGTAAATAAGTCCCCTAGTAATGAATTAACTAGGTACAAGACTTTATTTACACCAACACTTTATACCAATAAACACCTCCTAACATAGAATTTCATGGTAATGGAGACACCCATGTTTCTCACTTACATGGGGTGCCATGCTAGAAGATAGTGACAGCCAATAAATGTCTACCCACTTACTCCTAAAAAAGAAAGCCAGGCTGTAGGCTCTACTAACATGGTACAATTACAGCTTAAAAATTGCATATCAATAGGAAAACACACAATAAAATAAATGCACACAAATGAGAGATAAGAACATTATATTTCATTGCGAGAATTGTTTCTCAATGTGATCCATTTACTATCTATCTTGATCATTTATTTATACCACTCAAGCCCTTGATTTAATAGTTTTGAACAACAAGACAATAACCCTAGGGAAATTAGTGGCTTACATAATTCAAATAAACATCAACTCCAACTGCTGTGTCTCTAACTTTTCAACGTAAAATCTTATTTACAGAAATGAACCTTGTTTTGTTCAAAAGCCTATAGATTACTTTGTCCATTTATGGGATGTCTAATTGAGTGACATAATAGTTAATTTTCAAACAACCTTTTACTTTTTAGTGCCTTTTTATTGATTGAACATCAACATTTTTAGGAACTTTTGTACCCATCTCACATGGCCTACACACAAATAAACTTTTTCCCACCAGATGTGTATTTTCTATGCCAGTCCTTCCTTATTGAAATGAACTTCAATTAATTCACCAGTTCAAGCCTGTGGACCAATAGAATAATGGACATCATATAGCATAGTTGCTTGAATGATTTTACAAATTAACATAAAACTATATTTTAAAACCTTTCCATTAATAAAGCATGTCAACATTTTAAGGAACTTCTGCAGTGCTAAAAGAAATTATTTTGCATAATCAGCATCATTAGAAAGAGTAAATTCCACAAATAGTTTTGACTGACTTGCTATGTACTTTACAAGAAAAAATTTGCAAGAATGGGGAAACCAAAATGTAATGTGTACCTCTGATTTTTCAGACAAAATAACTTCAAATTGCTTTACAAGTTCAGGTGGTGACATCCTGTCAATTTCTGCGCCCAATATTGCTATTGGCACTTTAACCACTGGTGCAAACAAGAAAGCAATTATGTATGCACCCATCATCTAAATTTAAGAATTGAATGTAGGCGCAAATGTAAATAATGTTAACTTTTAAATTTAAAAACTTAGAACAGCCACAAAATAAACTACCATACAGCAGAGAGCCCAAAAATCTTAGGTTAACATTGACATGCAAGAAATTTGAAAATAAGCTTTATATTCTCACCTTTAATATCATCAACTGTAACTAACGATGGATGCAATAACACTCCTGATTTTATATCCACCCCTTTGGCTAGCTCCACTACCACCTTGGCTGTAACAACAAATGCAGTAGACAATTAAGCTCTTCAGTGAATACTAGACTTATACCAAGATCTGCAACTTTTTTAGCACACTATATCACTTGATTGCATTTATAATTCTATATCAGATTTCAACGAAAATACAATACACCCTGAAACATGGCATGGTCAGAATTTGAAAATAAGTCTAGCTTTCCCGTGAATCATCCACAAAGGAGAAAAAACAAAACTTTTTCTCACCTCCCCAGCAAAAGCCACTTGCTCCAATACTAGTTATACCCCTGCTCTTCAAAACATCAATAACTTTTACAGAGTCCTCAAATCCTTTCTCCTAAAGCAGTGTATACAATACTAATCAACATCGTCTTCAAATACTTTGGCATTCACAAAAAAGAAGTGATGATGTTATATAATTCAAGGAGCAATGCAGCAAACAAATTTCCAACTAATTCAATTAAATCCATTAAGAAGCATTACTGGTGAATGATTCTTGATCCAATCTTGAACGGTAGCACGATCTGGAACATATGGGTCTCCATAAAAGAAGTCAGGAACAACCACAAAGTATCCAGCTTCCGCTACTTTGTCAGCAAGCTTCCTATAGCAACATTCAAATGCTGTTAAGAAATTGGAATGTTATAGCAATCTACTGTTTTAATCTTATTCCAATTCACTCATTATAATACTTCACAAATCAGTCTTGTTTATACAAATAATATGCTATAATATTCACCATTTTCTAGAGAGAGATGTTTGTTATAACTTTATCAGATATGAATAGAACACCAAGAACTATATGCTGATTTATTTAACTAAGGTTCTGTTGATGCGTGTTTTATGACTCACCAAGCACTCTAGAATAAAGAATCCAAAGATACTCTATCCTCTCTTGAAAAACTGCCTCATATGCTAAGATTGCCAAAAAGATCATACAGCAATTCCAATGTTTCGTAAGATGGGTGTGGATAAGCTATGTGGATTATGTGATTTTGCCGGTAACACAAAGGGATTTACTCTAGCAAGTCACTTAGAAAGCAAGGACTTAAATGCAGTGATATATTTTTTGGAATTTTGGATTTTAGATTAAAAAAAAAGTGAAAAGGGGAGTAAGGGTTGAGGAATTCTATACTATTCCTATGAACTCAAGAGACAGTAAGGATTGAATGAAACCAAAGAACAATACTTTGTTTCGCCATGTTATACAACAACTACACAAAGCAAGTGCAATCTTCTGGGAATTTGTGCTTAAAATTTTCTTACTACGAACAACACCATCAATAAAACAACATTATTCGAAGTAATACAATGAAGCATCCACATTAAAAGCTCAGTCTAACTTTGCGCATTGGATAGAAATCATCCATCCAAAGAAAGTATGAGCAAAGTTTCACCAATCTTTACGATCAATCTATCATTCCCCTAACATACATTCAAAAGAAATTTTAACTTAAATCTATTCAATGAGGAAGAGAAGTATGTAACTGTTGTGACCTTTTCACACATCGCCCCATTCAAAATGGGTACCCCCTAATTTTCGCTCCATTCTGGTCTTTTGGCTTGGGTTTTTCTCTCTCTCTTTCTCTGTCTCTTTTCTGATGTCTGCCTTTCGAGGGATTGTGCCCGTCTCTGAGCTAAAGTGTAAAATTGACCAAGTCTGAAAATTAGGGTTTCATCTTTCCTAGTCAGTCCGAGGTCGAATAGGGTGAATATATTGGAAATTGAGCTTAACATTGTTGTCAGTATGTTTCCAGCAGGCTCCCAGCAAAATTTCATCAAATTTTGGATACTTGCTATTTTTAGTAAGTGTGAAATTACCGGCAATCTGTCAACATTTTTGAGATTCCGACAGTCACACGGTATTCAGAGCGCATCAGGCTACTCGCATGCAAAATTTGAGCGAAAACAGACAACTTACTATTTTTAGCAGTCCAGCGTCCGGGACAAATTTCAGGGCTTAGATGCAGAGTTTTTCTTTGCATGTCTACATTTTCCTTCTAGGTTTCTCGAGACCTTCGCGATGATATAACATGCAAAGCGAAACAACAACTTTCAGAGTTCAACCTTCAGAGGCTATTTTTAGGGTTTGCATGTCAGGGTTTCTTTTGCATGTCGGATGATTCCTGATGGGTTTTTCGAGAGCTTCGCAGTGATGTGACATGCAAACAGAGATAACCACTCAGTAAGGAACTTACTATTTTTAGCAGGTGCGTCCCAGCAGTTCAGAATCACAAGCTGATCGCAATGCAACAGAAATGAAGACAAAGAGAGATCATTTGGTATGCATGCAGAGCGAATTAGGGTTTCCAACTTCGGACGTTGAAAAGAGGGGTAAAAAGTCAGAATTTTCCAAAACCGGTGTAAACCATCGCGATCAGCATCCTTCAGGCTATTTGCTGGTAAAATTTCAAGTCAAATGGAGCACTTACTATTTATAGTAAGTCATTTTGGAAGCAGGCTAAAAATAGTAAATCAGTTGCACGCGCCGATGTCAATAGTCAGGTCACGTGGTGAGGAGCGCCTCATTCAAATTTCAAGTTAATCAGAGCAGTGGAGCTATCAGAAGCAAGCATTTGCTATTTATAGTAAATCACCTTCAGAAATGGGCTAAAAATAGCAGGCAGACTAAAAACGGCAGTGTCGACAAGACAACAAGGCCATGAGGATGCAGTGTGCAAAATTTCAAATCGTTCTGAGCTTCAGGGATGCAAAATCAGAGGGCTTACTATAAATAGCAGGGTATGGATAAACTGGCAAATCGAGGAAAAATTCTAAGTCTGGAACTTCGTCCTGCAGCAATGGCAAAATGCGCCCAAGTTGATGAGGAAGCATGGAAAGTTTCTAAGTTATAAACTTCATCCTCCACCATGCCCAAAATGCGCCCATCCAGCAATGAAGTCAAAAAAAGTCAACACCTTTCATCCTTCTGCCTAGCCTAAATGCGCCTTCAAGGCAATGCCAAGCACAAAAAAATTCTAAGTGTGAGAATTCATCCTTCACCTAGGCCTAAATGCGCCCAAAGTGCAAAAGTCAAAGTGGTCAAACAAGTTCATCCTTCTCCATAGGCAAAATGTGCCCAAAAGCATGCATGTCAAGACGAAAACGAGGAAGGTGAAGGGTCACTCCAGGGCGTGGTTATAAGTTTCATCCACCATGCTAGCCAAAATGCGCCCAAGTTCAAGAAGGGTCAAACAAGTCAAAGTTTTTATCCCTCACCTACATGAAAATGCACCCAAAACAAGGCATGTGAAGACGAAAAGAGGGAAGCTGAAGAGTCATCCTCTTGCTTAGCTCAAATGCGCCCAAGTTAGGGTGGTAAAAGTAAATGCAAGGTGGTGAATGAGATAAAAGGCGTTAGAAAATATTCCAAGGCATGGTAAATACTCCAAGGCATGACAATATTCCTCCTCAAGTGTTATATGCGCCCAAGGTGGTAGGTGTTGGAAATTTTTCCAAGGTGTGTGAAGTGATGAGAATAAAATGCTAAGGCATGGTTTTGAGTATTCCTCTTGAAATATCATATATGCCTAAGGTGGTGAGGAAATGCGTTGAAGGTGCTAGGTGATGAAAAAATTTCGAAAGCAAGATGAATATCCTCCTTCACACACAATATGCGCCTAAGATGTTGAATGAAGAAAAATGAAATATTGCTAAGGCGTTGGAGCTTCAAAAATATTTTTTTTTCAAGTGTGAAGTAAAATGCGAAGTGGTGGCTAAAAAAATAAAACATGCTAGGCGCCTTCATGAATAAAAAAAATTTTAAGTGAAGTTGATGTTTTTCTCACAGGCAAAATTGAATAAAAATTTTAAGGTGAAAAATTTCCAAGGCAAAATTTTCCCAAGAGGTGATTTCAAAAAATTTCTAAGGCAAAAATATTTTCTTCCTTAGAAAATACGCCTAGAGCTCAAGGTGGTGAAATTTTTCTTCGTGGAGCACGAGCAAATTTTCTCAGTGGTGAAGTCAGAGATGGATGATAATGCAAGATGATTCAAAAATTTCTCAAGTTGGAGCAACACAAGATGATCATAGGCGAAGAATGGATTTAATTTGAGGGAATAATATTTTCTAAGGTTCAAAATTTAAAAATTAAATGAACCCGTTCGTCGGGTACCCATGAATTCAGAACATGTTGATGTGATTTTTGTGACCTCACCAACCAGGTAGAACAAAGTTTCCAAATGGATCCCCTATTCTCCGCTGTCTGACAGACGTGACAAGCTTTCACATGTTCATAAGTGTCTTTAAAGAGCGTGGGCCAATAGTATCCAGCTCTTAAAATTTGATGAGCCGTGGCTAGACTACCCCCATGCCCAGTTCCAAACTTCTCGTGGAAATGCTCCATCAACTGCTTGGCTTCTTGTTTTCCTACACATCTTAAATAAATTCCTTCATAATTCCTTCTGTAGAGCACTGATCCTTGGAGCATAAACCTTTGACTCTTCATTCTCAAGGCTCTTCGTTGAACTGGATTCAGGTGGCGAGGGCACCTGTGATTCAGCAAGTAATAAACGGTGTCATCGTACCACTCCCCTGGAGATACCTCTTCCAATACGTACGTTTGTTGTACTAACTCTGGACCCACCATGGCAATTGTCTGCGCTAAAGCTTGTCCTCGGACTAACTTCATGGGCTGTATCTCTATGTCGTATTCCTGCAAAGTGGCGACCCACTTGCCTCTTCTTTCTCCTAACTCATTTTGCATCAACAGTGTTTTCACGGTAGCATCAGGCACAATTGCGTGGACTTTGCTCCTCAAAAGGTAGTGTCTGAATTTCTTCACAGCCTTCACCAAAGCGTAAGCCTGTTTTTCAACACTGGGGTATCTTAGCTCAGCTTCTTTCAGTGGAGCACTCATAAAAGCAATTGGGTGCTCATCCTTTTCTTCCGTTCTTTGTGTCAACACCGCTGCGCACGTATGCTCTGAAGCGAATGAATACAAATAAAAGGGCTTTGTGTATTCCGGACTCACCAATACCGGAGTGTCCACTATAGCTTGTTTAATCTCATCAAAGGCCTTCCTAGCTTGCGGGGTCCATTCAACCTTAGCATTCTTCTTTAGCATTTCATTCAGCGGCCTTACTATCTCCGCAAATCCAGTTATGAATTTTCTCACAAAATTAATCTTGCCGAAGAATGATCTCAATTCTTTTTGACTTCCGGGCAAGCCGATCCTGGAGATAGCCTCAATACGTTCAGGGTCAATTGAAATACCCTTCTCTGAGATGACATGACCCAACAATTTCCCTTCTGTTACACCAAATAAACATTTCTTAGCGTTCAAGGAGATACCGAATCTTCTGCATCTCTGAAAAATCTTCCTTAAATCTTCGACATGATCTCCTCTTTTCTTTGAGAATACAGTCAAGTCATCCATATATATAATTATGCACTTCCCTACTAAATCTCGAAAAGCGATATCCATAGCTCTCTGGAAAGTGGCTCCTGCGTTAATTAATCCAAAAGGCATTCTTCTGTATGCAAAGGTTCCCCATTTTGTGGTGAATGCTGTCTTCAGTCTGTCTTCTTGTTCTACCATCACTTGGTTATATCCAGAATACCCGTCCAGGAAGGACATCATCTGTGAGCCATTTACTATTTGCAGCACCTCGTCTAATGAAGGCAAAGGATAATTATCCTTTTCAGAGGCTCTGTTCAGATTGCGGAAGTCTACGCATAACCTTATCTCTCTGTTCTTCTTTCTAACTGGAACAAGATTGGCGACCCACGTGGAGTGCCTTACTGGAAAGATGATCCTAGCCGAAAGAAGTTTCTTGACCTCCTGGTAAATCAACGGTTCTAGCAATGGGTTCACCGGTCTCTGCCTCTGTCTGAATGGCCTGCTGCCTGGTTTCAATGGAATTGTGTGTGTAATCAGTGAAGTATCATATGTCTTTAAATCTTCATATCCCCAAGCTATTACACCTGGAAATTCTTTCATCAGCTTCAGGATGCCTTCCTTTTCTCTTGGTGTGCAAACTTTTCCAATGAGAACATTCTTTACTTGTTCTTCTGTTCCCAGATTAACAGTTTCACAGTCATTACCTTGGGTGCTCTGGTTTCTACTCAGCTTATCATGATCAAATAGTCTTTCTAATTCCACCATTCCCCTTGGAATGACATTTGTCTTTAAGTTAAGGATCCCTTCGGTATCAAATTCTGCTTCTTCAGTTTCTTCCTCATCAATGATTTGTGCTTCGAACACGCCTGAGCACGTGAGAAAATCCAAAATCTGTTTATCATCATCAAACACCTGAAAATTCTTTATGTTGTCGGGAATGGCTGGTGTCGAAACCAACTCTACTGTAAACTTTTTCAATCCCTGCATAGCCAAAGGCTCAAGGGAACTAGCAGCTTGTGCAAGTGAATTTGCAACCGGATTCTTGGACCTATACACTTGCTTGATATTAAATGCATCGAAGCTTTCTATTAAGTCCCATACTCTATTGCGGTAGCGGCCCAACCTTTTGTCGTGGCAAGCATATTGTTTCCTTACTTGGCGGACCACAATATCGGAATCACCAAAGGCGTGTACAACCTTGGCTCCCTTCTGAATGGCGAGGAGCAACCCATGAATTAGGGATTCATATTCAGTGACATTATTGGTGCATGCAAATTGAAGTCTATAGGCACCCAAATATGCTTCTCCAGTTGGGCTAATAAGTTCGAACCCTGCTCCATTGCCTTTCTTCGACTTTGATCCATCGAACCTCAAGGTCCATACTTGATTTTCTATGAGGGGGCTAGGAGACTGAGTATGTGAATCCTTCTGATTGCATACCTTTGAAACCTCTTCTCCTATTTTTGACTGAACTTTATCATCCACTACAAGTTCTTCTATCAAAACACTATTTCTTTCACTTGTCTTTTGATCTTCTTTCCTCATTGAAGCTTGCGAGACAAGCTTTTCAACTTGTTCAAGTGCCACTTTACACATAGCACATGTAATCTCAGAGTGGAAAGCCTCATGTATTCTACACCAATTCGGAAGCAGCAAATTTCTGATGGAAGCTTCCTTACCCAATTCTGTCTCTTGTTTCACACTATTTAAAACGAAATCTCTGAAATTTTCAAATGTTCCTCCACTTTCACTGTCACTTGCGTCACTTTCAATTAGGACTTCAGTGGAAGCGTTGGCCTCTTCTAGGATCTTTACTTCGTTGAAACTTTGTAGCATTAAAATCTCTTGCTTGACTGGCCTATACGAGCCCAAATCTGTTTCTATAAACATTATTTCATTATCTTCACCGTATTCAGTGATCATCAGTTTAAGCCTCGGTGTACTTTCGACTTTGATTTGATTGGGGACTCCCTTCCACGGAAGCCACATGTGGGAAAAATCGGTTGCAATATACCCATTCAACTTTCTGGCCCAATCTCTGCTCAGTAACATGCCGTACCCATCTGGTATATCAACCACTGATATGTCTATGCAACTTTGAATTCTAGGATCGGCTGACAATTGCATATGTATATTATTCAATTCACCTACAACTGGAACTTCCGTTTTGTCTAGCTGAGTGACCTTCTTGGTAGTCTGAAGTGGGACTATACCCAATCTTTGGCATACTTTCAGTGGCATCACATTGCTTGAGGCACCAGAATCAATCAAACAGTTGTGTAATAATTTCCCGAAAATTCTAATTGACACCAGGAAAGGGGCTGGTTCATCTCTCCCCTGATAGAATACCACTGGTTTCTTCTTTTCCTCAATAGGAGTATTTTTCTTTTCAACCTTTCTATCTGATGGAGTTTGGCTCACTTGAGTAACCTTTTGATTTTGTATTTGTTCTTGTTTGTGTTCTGTAGGTAGACTGAATCGGACTTTCTTCTTATCTTCATCCTTCGGCTTCTCAGGTTCGCTTGAAGATCCTTGCACCACACCAACAAATCCTTGAGACTGTTGCGGAGCCTCCCAAGTGTTAAATGGCGCGTGTGGTACCTCTTCTACCACGTTGGCACTCTGCATGGGAAGGGATTGTGTGTTGACTGGAGGGTTTCTAGATGTACTAGGTGCCTCTTGAGAAGAGTTCTTCACAACAGGTGCTTCATACAAACTTCCCAATATTGTATCCCTAACTTCTGAAATCTTCATTAATTCATATAAAGGAAGACTTACCTTTATCTTCTTCACTTCATCCAACACATAAGAACTTAACTTCTTCATATCTTCCCTTGGAATATTATCCTTCTGTGGACGTTGCATCACTTGAATGGGCTGTTGGACAGTCTGTTGCCCATTTCTGCTTTGTATCATATTTTGTGGCCTATACTCAGGAGAATCCCTTGGTAGACTTGGATTGTTGTTTGCATTGGGATTTGGCGGAGTCGCAAAATTGTTCGGAGGGATTGAGGATGTCAAAGGTTCTTTCTGATGGTAGCTCCTCTGATATACTTTAGGTGCGGCTCCTCCAGAAGTCTGAAAAGCTTGCACCTCTCTTCTCCCTTCTACCAAAACACTATTGTTGAGAGGTGGGAAAACGTAGTTACCTTGATCATGAGACTCCTCTGAATAACCATCTTGAGCTCCTGAATATACTTGAGCTTCCGAATAGACTTGTGCTTCTTCAGCTTGATTATCTGGCGTCCCCACGGGACCATTTGCTGAAGCTGGTGGGAATCTTTGGTTAATAGATGGTGGCCAATAACTTTGGCATTCTGGATTAACTTCTTCTAGAATCAAGGCCTGATCATATCTCTGGACTGGGACAATTTCATATCCTGTAGTTGGAGGATTTTCAGTACCCTCCGTACTCTTCACTTCTCTCTTAAAAATATCAGCAGCAACTTGGAATTCATGACATTGCAATTCTGAGTGCTGATTGGTATTGTGTAATCTACACCATCCCGACATCGCGGCTTCGGCTAAGAAAACTCTATCCGCGGGACGGTTTTCCGGAGGTGGCGGATTATCCAACGGTGAAGGAACACCTCCATTGTTGGGTCCTGTGTTCCAAGACCTCTTCTGATATCCCTGATTATTGTTACGATACCCATGGGTGTTATCGTGGCCATGTCCTTGATGGGCATCTTGATGATGTGGAGGATTGTTTTGATATCCTCGGTTGGCACCTGGATGTGCCTGATAGTTTCTCAGCATGGATTGCATTTGGTTATTCTGATTTCTGAGGTAGGTGACCTCAGACGACAGCCTTTTCATTTGTTCAACTAATTCTTTCATCTCATCTTTCTCTTCTTGAGTCCTCGTTTGTGGTACCGTATTCTGAAGATAGACTGGCTGTGTAGCTTGGGTCTGGGATAAAGGTACCCCAGGATGGAGAACCAACTGATTGGATGGCGGTTGCATTTGATAAGATGGCTGCGAAATAGGATTCAGTGGTGGAGCCTGCTGATTCCAAGTTGAACCAAGAGTTTGCATCTGATTATTTGTAGTTGTCAAGCCAGTGTACAAAGAAGGCCCCGTTATGTTCTGTCCCATGTTTTGACTCACTTCTACAGCTTTTGCATATGCTTGATTCATGTCCGCTGGAGTAGGATGAGCTTGCCTTACGAACATTGCGGTTAATGGGTCCAAAGCTGCATAGTAGTTCTCCCTAGCATCAGTGATTATGTAAGGGGGTCGTAACCTTGTGAGAGCTTTCTAAACCTGTTGTTAAACGCATGGATGGGCTCCTTATCTTGTCTTCTAACTTCGGTGAATTGACGGAAAAGCTCCACTGGAGTGATAGGAATACCGAATTTTCCAATGAAGGCTTCTTTCATCTGCTCCCATGTCCTTATAGATCCGACTGGCAAATGTATGAACCAGAAGTGTGCTTCCTCTCCCAAGGAATACGGAAACAGTCTGCAAGCTACATCTGCATATGCAATTTGTCTATTACGCAGATTATCCTCGAACATCTTGATATGGTCTTCAGCAGAACGGTTTGGATCATTAGCTTGATATTTAGTGCAAAAGTGCTCTGGGTTCTTCGGCATTTCATGGTAGTCTGCAAACTCCAAAGGGGATGGATTAGTTACTAACCATGTAGCTCCATTAGGAGCGGGTTGACCCCCTGGTTGAGCCATTGCTTGATTTGGCTGCCTCCTTTGGTATACGATTATCGGGGTCGCTTGTAACTGTTGAAGTGTGGTAGCTTGACTTGATGGCTGAAGAAACACCGGTGTAGAAACTTGAACAGTTTTTGATTGAGCAAACCTTGAAACGCTTGGTGGAGTCTTGAACAAATTTGAAATTTCTATCTCACTTGTTTCTCCCTTACTTGAACAAACTTCTTCACGTACTTCTTTCTTCTTTCTTGCTCGACTAGGTAGTTCTAACTCCACAAATTCTTTAGACGAACTAGGTGCAGACCTCAAAATCCTTTTCAACTTGTCTGGAGAAAACGAGCTAATACGATCCAGGATGTGGCCGATTACTGACGGGGAGGAAGAGGAGCGAGTGGGCGCCTTTGGTCCAACAAATTTCTTTCAATTGCAACTTGAATTTCAATGGCCTTTTCTTCTTCTTCCTGCAACACAGCACAAGCTTGCATATACTGAGCGTAACTCTCCTTTGTCCTCCACGCAAGATTGTTCAATCCTGAAAGAATATCTTCTTGGTCGTCGTTAAATCCCAAATTCGGCTGCAACACTGGAAATATCTCTCTATGCGGCAACACCATTTTGACTCATGATAACTTGTTCTCCTATGAATTGTTTTTGATAAAATCCCTTCTTACTTGAATGTGGTTGTTAACTACAAGAATACTCGAAGTGCCCTCCTTCTAGCGCCAGTTTCCTGTTGATGTGATTTTTGTGACCTCACCAACCAGGTAGAACAAAGTTTCCAAATGGATCCCCTATTCTCTCTTGAACAAAGTATTCGACGTGCTAAGATTGCGAGTGAGATCACGCCTTCAACTCCAAGGTTCTTTAAATGCGAATAGGCTCAGTTTGGTTGATGTGTGTATGCTGTGTACTCACGAGGGGACTTACGTAGTTGTTCAATTGCATGTAGTAACGACCAATATGTGTTTTGAAGGGGAGGTTTATGCGCGAATAATTTGGCTTTAGCGTGCAAATGTCCTAAACTAACCAAGATTATGCAGAATTGAATGGTTGCAGAGATTTCTAAGATCTAACTTCTAATTTAAATGCAAATGGATATTATGCTCAACCTAAATGAATTTCAACAAACATTGTTTAGCCTCCTGTTGGACAGCGTCAACAAGGTAAGTGCAATCTTCAAAGGGTGAGAATGATGTTCAAATCATGATTCAGTAGAGCAACTACCATCACCACGATGCATAACTACCTATGAACCTTGATTGAAGTTAAGTACTGAAAGTCCAGTTGACCACACAAGACGGACTTACCATCAGCAAGAACGTTAGTGGTATGGATAAGAGAAATTCACTTATATCAAGCATAAACATCCATATCTAACTACAAGCATGAAATTAAGTTCCTAATTGAAGTCAAAGGAATAAGAAACCTCACGAACTATTCCAAACAAAGTTGAAATTCATCATCAATGAAAAGCTTTATTAAGAATAATCCTTTTGTGACAATCTCTTACAAAATTCTCTAAGGGAGAATTCCCCTTCTTCTTCAACAATGCAAATGAAAAGCTACTCTAACTTAAAAGCTTCTACTCTCTATTCTGCTTCAACAATCGCTCTCGATTATCTGATTCTATGACTACTAGAGTACAAATGAGGGGGACTCCCCCTTATATAGCTGGCCTGTTTGAACAGACGGCCCAGATCAAATTACAACGGAGGGCTCAGATTGAGCCACCTCAGCCCTAGACGAGATTGCCCTAAAAACCGCCAGAAGGTGGAGGAGTGGCGTCATAAATGCTCCTAAAAATAGCAGATTCCTCCTTTGACCAGTATGAGCAATTAATGCCCACTATCCTTCTAGAAGATTCTCGTCCATGACCCGGATTCCTTTGCTCTTTTCTCTGACCGCGTACGCTATGAATCGCGCCAACACTGCGTCGACCTCTTCTTCTGAAATTGATGGAGTGAGATTCAGCTGATACTCCAAGATGGCCACCATCTGCTCATGTTTCTCGCAAGATTTTCCCCAAGTCTCCATAGGATCCTGCGTGCTCTGAATGATCGTTGAAAACGTGGAGATGTTTTCAAAATCCAGCTGGGAAAATGTTCTCATCTCAGAAAAGAATGGCTGCAATTTTGCCCTTAGTCCTTCTGCTTCTACCTCCTCATGCGCAAGCCTTCTTGCGAATACTGACTCCAAAGTGTTGAGAATACTCTCACGAATATTCCTCATAGCCTTTCTGATCCTGGAGGACTCTATTGCTGCAGTGTCAAAGAAATTCTTCCCTGTGAACGCTGCTGAATGCCATCCACGGAAGTCATATCTATCACCCGCTTGAATTACCCCTTCATTCACCAGAGTTTGCGTGGGAACACGCATCAAAACAGCAAGACGTGGGATAGTTTTGTCTTGAAAGATGTGGGTATCTCCCCAAGCCTGCTCAACATCATCCAAACGTGAAAGAATACCGGAAGCATTTTGGAATGCTGAGACGAGATCCGCCATGAACTTTTCTGCCTCAGCACGGACACCATTCACCCACTTATCTCCTTCTCGTACAGCCCTCTTCACTTCCTCCAAGCCGCTGATCGGCTCACGTGGCACCTCTGGTGGAAGCTCTGCTGCTGGATTACCTTGAGCAACAGGATGTGCGAGATTTTGCACATACTCAACCAACGCTCTGTGCTCTTTCTTCAACCTTTTATACTTTCCTTCTTTCTTTACCAGCCTATCTTTTAATGCCTGAAACGAACCTTCAGCTTCTTCCACCACTTGCGCTCCTGAAGGGCGTCCCAACTCAACTGTGGTGATTGTGTACTTCTCCGGCATTGCATCACTCAAATCGTGATCTTCTCTTGGGGCAGCGATGTGAAGGCTACGGGAACCTGCCTCATTTGTTTCCATCCTTGTATATTTTCTCGCCCTCTTCCGCTTTGGCGACTTGCTTGTTCTATTCAAGAGTTCTTCCATTTCAAGTGCTAGGTCGGCGTCATCATCTTGATCCCTCCTGATTGCCTGTGAAAGCCAATTTCGTTGAATATCATAAATAATCAGAGGCTGCTCCTCAGTTGCTTCCACTTCTCGAACTTCTTCCCGAGCAGTATTTGTTGGAGGCTCAATTATCTCGACCTCTTGATCACTTCCCTCACGAGTCCCAGCATCCTCTTCTCCGAAGGAAAAGTCAAAGTGGGTTTCCGTGTCTGATTCTTCCCCTTCATCCCGCTTATTGGCAGCTTCAGGATCATTCACACTTTGAGTATCAACTTCTCTCAGCATTGGCTGGTTAACTTCTCCGTCTTCCGGCTCCTCATTTCTTGGAGCTCTCTGACTAGCAAACAATGAAACCTCACGCCTACTGGAAGAATGAGATACCAGCTGAGTGGATGTTGTATCCTCCGACCCCTGCGGTTCTGGTTGAACGGGTTCCCTTCTTTTTGGCTCCGAACCTCGTGTGAGCTGCTTCTTTCTCTTTGCTACCACCGGCGGCCTTTTATCACCCATGAGGTCATACGTAAGGGCGACTGACCTCCTCCTCAATCTATTAACACGCTCGTCTACCCATGCCCTAGTGAATGTCATGACCGGGATAGACAGAGTGTCTAGATCCACAATCTCTGGTTCGGCCCAATCTACTGGTGGCATCGGAGCGTTCTTTACCGTTTCATAATCTGGATGGGTGATTCTAGTATCCTCCTCAAGTTGATCTGGCACCTTAATCACCTCACACTCTCTGATTAGCTTCAGGGGGAGCCTTGAAAACATCCTTCTCCTGATTTCGCCCTCGCTTGCCGCATTTGCCCAAAAGTCCTCCAGGTGAGCCTTATGTTTAAATTCTTCTCCTTGCACCGTCCCAATCATTCCCTTAGGATCAAAACTCTGTCGGCCCGTGTGAAGAGTCAGCTTGTAAAACTTTAGCTCATCCTCGGCCTCCTTGGCTGCTTGTAAGGTTGGGCATTCCTCGAGTGAATTTCCCAACACAATGGGAAAATGCAGACCTCCCTTCTTCTTTCGCCTTATAATCTTGTCGTAGGCCACCAGTTGCCTAGACAACTCGAGTAGGATCATTCTGTTGGTAGGGTACCTAGGTAGTTTGTACACATAGGAATCGTACCCCGGCAGCCTCAAATAGGTAAATTTTGGGAACTGGACGAACCAACACCCATACTCCTCGATCAGCATCTGAGCCTCCTCGGATAACCTCTGCTGTAGCCTTTGCTGAAGTGTTCTCGTGATGTACATGGTGAAGGCATCATTCACTCTTTGAAAGTCATCAGTGTGAGTAAGATGTAACTGTCTGCATGACTGGTGGATCTTAAACTGATTGTAGCCACAGCCAATTGGCTCTTGGTACGCCAATCCTCTGTACTTGGTCATTCGAGCCAACATGTAGATGACGTATGAGCTCATATAAAATGTTTTTGTTCTTCTGAGACTCCGGAACTGCTCATCGATGTTATCACTTATCATCTTCGCCCAGTTCACTTGCTCATCCCCTTCGAGCACCACACTGATGTAAAAGAACATCCATGGCTCGAATATGAAAGATTGCGGGCTACCATTGACTCTGCTGAGCAACATAATGATGTCGCAATATTCTTGCTTCAGCTCCTCTGAGATTATTTGTTTCGGTAGCCTGGCAGCAGGTGGCTTTGGCTTGCGCATCCATGAGGTGTTTATTCTTCTCACACACTTCTCGAAGGTTGTGGCGTACATCTTATCTGCCTTGGCCTTGGACTTATACAACATGTTGTCCGTGGCGAGGATTCCAAACGCCTCGCCGATTGCATCTAGAGCGAAATTAGCCATGATCAAACCATCGGGAGAGGTGATAGTTCGATCCTCAGTATTGTAGAAGTTGGCGCACTCGAGGATTAGCTCAGGACAACGGACTGCCGGTTGGAAGCCTGCTGCATTGTACAACCCACTTTTCACAATATTCCGTGATGCATCCGTTGGAAGGTTGCCACCTTGCCCGTACATTCGGCGTGTGAAGGCCTCGAGGTTGAAGGATCCGAGGTTGGTGTCTGTCAAACTGCCATATTTTGAGATGATCTTTGACTCTGGGATGAAGGACTTCTTTAGGCCCTTGATAATCGCCTGCCTGGAGGCGTTCTCCTTAACAGCTTCATTGTTTGCAGCCTTAGCTCCAGCCTTGCTAGTTCCAACAGCGTCAGCCATCTGCAAAACAAAAGCGAATATTACTCCATCAACTTTTAAAAACGACAACCACGTGAGGCGGCTGGCAGTTGGAATTGGCTGCAAAAATAAATACACGTTAGTAGCGTTAGCAGTCAACTTTGACTTCTCAATAATTAAACTTCAACTTCTAGCAACTCGCAGCCAAAAGAAATAACTTAACTCCTCACAAGAAATTTACTCTATCGATTTCAACTCCGAAAAGGCGTGTCAAGTCTCGGCAATATTTAAAATCAGCAATTTCGAATTAAAATCAGCAAGCCATCGAATTATAAACTACCAAGTCAGAAATCAACTCTTCGACAGTTATACATCAGCAACTTCGAAGAAAATAAATCCGAGAGTTTTAGACGTGTACAAGTTAAAATCAGCAAGCTTCGTGAAATTAAAATCAGCTTTTCGAAAGTCACAAAACAGCAACTTCGAAAAGTAATCGAAAATCAGCACTTCGAAAAATTATAAAACAGCAACTTCGAAGGCATTACAATTTAAATCCAATTCGATTCAAACACTCAGCAATTTCGAACAACTTCGAAAAATTAAAGCTCAAGCAACTTCGCATTCAAACAATCTCAGCATTTTAACTCTCAGCATAAATAAACGATTTCAGCATTCCAACTTTTAATTTCAAAAGCATTTCGACTTTCAGCAAAATAAAAAGTTTCAGCAGCTTCGAATACATACCTCGACAACGTGAAGAAATAAAAATGCTAAACCCTTTTACTTCGAAGCACTTCGCAACTTGCAACCTCGAATCTCAGCAACTCCAACGATCGAACTTTCAGCAACTTCAATCTCAAACTTCAAAAATCGAACTCTCAGCAACTTCTCGAATTAAATCTCACAACTCAACTTGCCAGCATAAATTTCAACTTCGAATCTTGTGAGATGAGAATGAAAATCCTCGGAGTTTTATAGCAAAAGGCTGGCGCTAATTTTAGCAGATGCCTTTTATTCCCTTCATCATGACTGACGCATTTGCTAAATTTAAAAGGGAATATTCCCATCGTCTGGCAGTTATTATGACAATTTGCTATTCGGGGAGATTCTTTCCTTGATTTAAATTTAAAATTCCCTCCCGACTGCCAGTTACCTCCAGTGATTTCGAGAAAATCATTTTTACATCGATTTGAAGTTATCTCGATTAAAATTTTAAAATGGCATTTTAATTAATTAAAATTTTAATTTAATCGCCATTTTAATTTATTATTTCAACGCATTTAAAAAATTCGACATCGATTGTCAAAATTGGCTAGGCATTATTTTATTTTCCGTCCATAATCGACTTCCGAAACAAATTCCCCTTGTTAAATCGTCCGAAATTTTAAAATCGCATGGGTCAAAATCGAAGGGGGAATTTAATATTAGACTTAGGAAAATAATTAAATTAATTAATTAAATTTAATTTCTCTATCTTGCTAAGAGAAATTTTAATTTCCTCCGAATGCCTTTCGATTTAATCGTGCTGAGAAAATTTCACGTGTCTTTGAAGTCAAAATTTAAAATTTAAAATCTCCACTTGATTATTTTATTTCTAACGCCTTTTAATTTACTTGCTTTTTTGAAAAATTTAAACGCCTCTTTAATTTATTTCTTCCTTTTTAAACACTTTCCTTCATAGGCGCACTTCACTCTTCGTAGTTTGATTTTAAATCACCTTGATCTTGGGCGTATATCTTATATTTATTTATTTACTCTCTTTCTTTCACAACCAAGGCGCAAAACATAGGTGGAGGTTTTATTTTTGGAACATCTTCATCATACGCCTTTTAGGAAAATCAAAACATACGCCCCCAGGAAAATTAAATCATGCCTCAAGCTATGATTTTTTTTGACGCCTTAGTTAATTTCTCAAGGGCGCATATCATACATCGTGCTTTAAGCTGAGGGCGCATATGATAGGTTATGGTTTGAGCTTGGGCGCATTCCTTATATCGAGCTTCAAATTTCGCTTTCAGGCGCAAATGAGTGTTTGGAGTATCAAATTTCTCACCACTTAGAAAATTTCAAGATCCAATCCTTTTCTTCATGGGCGCATTTACCTGTGTGAGCTTTCAGCTTAAATGATTTCATCAAATTTCAGTTTCCACCATTCTCTTGAAGGCGCACTTAGCATAGTCTTCTTCCAGTTTCAAGGGCGCGTATAAGATGATGAGCTTTCAGCTTAAAACACTTAGGCGCAAATGGATGCATGAACCTCTAGTTTTGTCAAGAGGGGCGCATTCTTATAGCTGAACTTCTAATTTTCCCCTTCAGGCGCATTTGGGTGGTGGAGGTTTCAATTCTAAACTTGGGCGCATTTACTACATCCAACTTTCAATTTGTCAAGGGGGCGCATATAGCCTAGCAAGCATCCATTTTTGCTTTGGGCGCAAATCACCCTTCAACGTTTCACTTTTGCTTTGGGTGCATTTGCTAGGGTCAACGTCTAATTTCTATGCCTTAGAAAAATTTAAAAGTTTTTGCAAAATAGAGGCGCATCTATTATATGAAGCTTTCAATTCCAAGCTCTTAGGCGCAAATCACCCTCAGAGCTTCCAGTTTCTACGCCTAAGGATATTTTCCAAGTCCCTTTAGCTAGCAAGGGCGCATTTTACCCATGATGCTTCCGTTTTTAACACTCAGGCGCATTTCACTCATCCTTCTTCAAGGCGCATTTAGCACATGGGACTTTCATTTTCACTTAGGCGCATATCATGTGTCTAACTTCCATTTTGTGTCATGGGCGCATATAGCAGGGTCTCCGCTCAATTTCTTGCCTTAGTGAAAAATTTTATCTTCAACCTCCTTGGGCGCATTTTGACTACCAAGCATCCACTTTTTGACTAGGCGCATATGGCACATGGGGGTTTCAATTGACTTAGGCGCACATGACATAGTCAACTTCCATTTTGCATCCCAGGCGCATTTAGCATACTAAGCTCTCATTTTTGTCAAGAGGGGCGCATTTGCAAAGGTCTACATTCAATTTCGACACTTAGAAAATTTTTCACTCCAACCTTCTTTGACCCAGGCGCATTTGGCAGGGTCTCCGTCAAGTTTCCGGACTTAGAAAATTTTTCACCTCTGTTCAGCCTTCAAAGTGAGCCTTAGTGCCGGAATTGAAATTTTATCCATTTTAGCACAGTTTTACGCCTGTTACCAGATTTGAGTTGATTTTCTGTGGTCAACCCTAACTCACCCTGACTTTCTATTTTTAGAAAGTTCCTTGAATCTTGCGTTGTCGACTGAATTCTGACTCCTGAAAGCCCGATTTCACTTTGCTCTGAATTTTGATTGACCTGGTGCTGTCAGTGCCCGATGCCTAATTGTACTTGCTATTTTTAGCAACCTGCTAAAAATAGAAACTGTTCAGAAAGTCTCCAAACTTTACGTGTTGAATGCCCGAAACATGGTGATTGCGACTGGACGTCGTTCTCGAGTGATTATCCTGTTCTGCCCTTGATTTTGGGAAACCCTAATTTCTGGTCTTGACCTGCTAAAAATAGCAACCATCTGATTCTTCATTCTCTGTAACTCTATTTGCCTTGGAATTTGCGCCAAAGGCTCCTCATCACGTGCCTGACCTGCATTTGCTGAGATTTGGTGCTGACCTGCCAATTATAGCTGCTGCTGAGGTGACTTACTATTTATAGTAAGTGCCTGTCTCAGAGGCCTTCCTTGCTCCGTTTGCTTTGAAATTCGGACAGTGTGCCCATCGCTGGTGAACTTGCCCATTTGTGCTAACGCCGAGACCAACTTTCTATTTATAGCCCCTGTCCAAAATGCCTTACTAAAAATAGCAGGTTCTCTGATTGCCTTCAAATTTTGCCAACAGACACTCGGAAGGATGCTGATCGTGATGGGTACTTCAGTTTTGAACATTTTGACCTCTGACCCCTCATTTTTAGTGCTGAAGCTCGAAACCCTAATTTATGCATGTAGCTCAAATGAGCTCCGTTTGACGTCGTTTCAGTTGCATGATGATCAGCTTGCAGTTCTGAAGCGTCGAGCTGCTGCCCAAGTAATACCTGCTAAAAATAGAAAGCGGCCTGAAAAGTGATCAACCAGCTATCGGATGATCTTGCATGTCATACTGCCCGAAAAATCTTGAAAAACCCAGAAAAACCCAGAAAAATCTTCAACATGCACGCACTGGCTAAAAATAGTAAGTTTCTGAAAAGTGGTCAGCTCCATTTGCATGTTACATCACTGCGAAGCCCTTGGAAAACCCAGAAAGAAAATGCCGACATGCGTTGAAAATATCTGCATGCAAACCCTGATATCGGCCTCCGAAGGCCGAATGCTGAAAGTCATCGTCTCGTTTTGCATGTCATATCACTGTGAAGGTCTCGAAAAACCCACAAGGAATCTCCGGACATGCGTTGAAAAACTCTGCGTTTAAGCCCTGAAAATTGCCTCCGAAGGCAGAACTGCTAAAAATAGCAAGTTGTCCGTTTTTGCTCAAAATTTGTCAAAAGTGAACTTGAAGTGCTCGGAATGCTATGAAGTTGCCAAAATGCGAAAATCCTAAGAAAATCAACCCTAAACTGACACTTACTAAAAATAGAAAGTTGGCAGAACTCAGTGAAAATTTAGGAGTTGCTTGCTGAAAACATGGTAATAACATTGCTAGGCTCAAAAGCTAAATAATCAACTCAATTTGACCTCAATGTGACCTAAAAACGTGAAACCCTAATTTCAGACTTGGTCGAATCTTACGTTCAAGCTTGCTGACGGGAACATCCCCCGGAAAGCAGATAACGGAACAGAAGCAGAACGAGAGAGAGAAAGACAAAAAAAACAAAGCCAAAGACCAGAACGAAGCAAAAATTTAGGGGTCCCCATTTTAGATGGGGCGATGTGTGAAAAGGTCACAACAGAACATTCTGAAGAAAATTCTCTTCTGGGTACTGAGCATTTGCGATGATAGATGGATTTCTATGTCTTCTGCACTTCGCCAACACTTTTTCAGTGAAGAATTTAATCAGTGCTCAAATTGTGAATTTTCCTAAGGGAGAATTTAAAGTTTTCTAAGGCAGAGTGAATAAAATGTGTTTTCAAGATGAATTTCTCCGGACAACGAATTCGAAGTGGGTTACCTAGATGATTTTGATTGAATTCTTCGAAGATGAACTTTCCAGAGCCGAGGAGTTAAATTCGAATTACAGAGCTCCCACTGGTGAATTAAAAAGATGAACTTAAATTAAATTTTTCGAAAATAAATTCAAAGATGCCAATCAAAGTCGAACTTCTAGAAGGTTGAGGTTCTCGGACAAGTGTCAGGAATACCAGAGAGGGAAATTTGAATTCTTGAAGTGGAGTAGTGGAAGTTTAATGCACTGCCTATACTTAGCTTCTTCTAGAATTCGACTTTTGCTATAAGATTGAGAAGTTTCACTTCTTGTTCACAGCTGAGAAGAACTCGAATTCGCTCTAAGTGAAGTGTTGCTGAGAATTGCTGAAGCTTGAAGAGTGCGAATTTTTTGCTAAGGCTGAAGTGTTGCTGAAGAGAAGTTGAGAGGGACGACTTGACTTGAGTTAGTTTCCAAAATCTGAAGTGGAGAAATTCGAATTCCAAAGGGGAGTTTGTTGGAGTTCGAAGTTATAGCTGAAGTTTAAAGTTGCAACTTTTGGAAGGGCGCACTTGCTGATTGTTGAAGCTTGATTTGTTGCTGAGAGTTGAAGTTGCTAGTGCTAAGAAGGACGCCTTGAAGTGAGGAATTTCAAAGAGTTTAAAAGGTGCGAACTTGTGAATTCAAAGTTGCTTGTGAAGTGCGCACTTGCCAAGTAAGAAGTACGAATTTACCAAGGTGTAAGCTTGCTGATTTAAGGAAGTGCGAACTTGCTGATTGCTGATTGAAGTTGCTAAAGACAAAGCTTACTTAGACGTCTTTTCTAAGTGTTGAAGTTCGAAATCTTGTGAAGGAGAAGTTGAGGTTTGCAGAAGAACTGAATGTTGCAACTTCTCAAATTTTAAAAAAGTCGACTGGCAGCCCTGCAAGGTATCTTATTTGTTTTATAAATTAATTCGCTGATGAATGTTTGTTGTGTTGCAGATGGCTGAAGCAAGGGAGACTGGCAAAGATAACAACAGTGCATCCAGGCAGGCTGTGATCAAGAAACTGAGCAAGACGTTCATGCCAGAGTCAAGGTTCATTTCGAAGTTGAGCAAGCTGACAGATACCAACTTGGGCTCCATCAACCTAGAGACCTTCAAGAACAGAATGTTGGGGATTGGAAATCATCGACCTTCGACTACTTCGCACAATATCGTTCGAAGCGGATTATATGCAGCTGCTGGTTTCCCACCAGCCATTCAATGTTCGGAGCTGATGATGGAGTGCACCAATTGTTATGAGAAGGATCACAAATCGATCATGTCACCAGATGGCCAGGTGCTAGCCAATCTTACTCCTGCTGCCATTGGTGAAGCTTTCGGGATCCCAGTGCACAGAAATATGATTTACAAATCCAGAGAACGAGCTGAGCGAATGTACGCTTCCGCATTCGAGAGATGCACGGAAACAATCAACACTCGCTGGATGAGCAATCCCAGGCCTTCTCGTACAAAGCTGCCAAAGCAAATCATAGCGGATGACTTGAAGCAAGAATACTGTGACCTTATCATGATGCTGAGCAGAGTTGGTGGTTGTGCACAATCATTCATTTTTGAGCCATGGATGTTTTACTACATCAACCTCGTGCTGGAAGGGAAGGATTATGTCAATTGGGCCGAGATGATCAGTGATAATTTGCATGAGCAGCTCCTGAGCCTTAGAAGGACAAAGACATTTTATATGAGCTCTTACATCATCTATATGTTGGCTCGTATGACAAAGTACAAAGGGATTTCTTACAAGGAACCTGTCGGATGTGGCTCTCACCAATTCAAGATCCATGAGGCTTGTCCACAATTGCATTTGGCGAGCACTACTCACTACAAGCATGTCAACGATGCCTTCACCATGTACATTACGAGATTGCTTCAGGAGTGGTTACACCACAGAATCTCGAGGGAGGCCCAAGAGTTGATTGAAAGGTATGGGTGTTGGTTCATACAATTTCCGAAATTTTCTTACATAAGGCTGCAAGGTTTTTCATCATATCCATATAGGCTGCCTAAGTACCCAACCGATACAATTTTAATGCTAGAGATAACTAGGCAATTGCTCGCCTACGATAAAATTCAAAAGAAAAAGAAGGGAGGAATTGAATTCCCGATTGTCATGGGCAACCCGGATGAAGTGTGTCCCTCAATACAGGGAGCTAGAGAGGCTGAAAGTGAACTTCCATTTTATCACTTTTCATATCACACCAGCCGACAGCACTATGATCCACATCACAACATCAAATGGGTACTGTCAGAAGAATTTAAATTTTAAACACAAGGCAAATATTGAGGACTATTGGGCTGATGCGGCAGATGAGATTGAAGTAAGGAAAAGGATGTTCTCTCGGTTGCCGATTGCTTTGATCAGGGAGTGTGAAGTTGTTCCAGTTCCAGACCAGGTGAGCAAGGATATGGACGTTGTCCATCCGAATTATGCAGCAGTGAGAGATACCCCACTTCCGCTCCCAGATTGGTCAGAACCTGAGGTTGCAGATTTGGATACACTTTCTATTCCGGTCCTGACATTCACTAGGGCATGGGTTGACAGGCGAGTGAGCAGGTTGAAGAGTAGGTCAATTGCTTTGACTTACAATTTGATGGGAGATCACAGGACACCCACCACAGGCAGGAAGAAACAGATCACACGAGGTCCAGAGTCCAGAAGGAAAGAGCCAATTCAAAAGGAGCCTACTCAGCCAGAGCCTCCACGGGTTGAGTCATCCACACCATTGGAGACACGTTCTCCAAGTATACAGGAAGTTTCTTTGTTTGCTGATCAAAGGAATGCATTGAATCAGGTGCAAGTAGTACAGGATAATAATCAGCCTCCACAGAGAGAGTCAGTTGGCCAGAGCGTCAACGCACCTGGTAGGGTTGATCAGCAGGATGATGAGGGGACTATTACTGACCCTCAGTTTCAGCAGGAGTTAGAGGCGGCTATGGATGATGATGATGATATAGTTTCAGGAGACACTTAGCCACTTGAGGATGATGAGCCTCGCCAGAATGATGTCAAGTTCGAGAAGTAGAGGCACAAGAACAGCAACCCTTCGATATACAGTACAATGTGCCCGATTGGCTTAAGGATAGAATGAGAAGAAGCCCCAGTGAGGAGATTGATCCAGCAGTTGAGATGGAAGAGTTCTTGAACAGGATCAGTGCACCTCCACAGAAGAAGAAAGCAAGAAAATTTTCGAAGATATCCACCGAAGAGGATGGCTCTCGCACTCTTCACGTTGTTGTGCCACAAGTTGATTGTGACCGAAATGAGGCAGTGCCTGAGAATTATGTGGTCACGACTTTGGATCTAGGCGCCCCACTGGTGCACAGATTGTGGAAGAATGTGATAACTCCTACCTTGCCCTCAAGGATAGGTTATTCAAGAAGGAAGGGAAGTATAAGAAGTTGAAAAGAGAACACAAGGCCTTGATTGGATATGTACAACAGTTGTCTCGTTCTCGAGGGCAAGAGATTCCAGTGATAGAGCCTCCAGCAGAGATACCTAGGGAATCAATCAGTGGCTTGATGGAGTTAGGAAAGATGGCACAAGAAGCAGACAAGTGGGTCACAGGAGTTCGTGCTGAGACAGAAAAGTTTATGGAGGACCTTGCTTCTGCTTTTCAACAGGCCTCTGGTATTTTGGCACGGATGGAGGCGGTTGATCATGCTTGGGGTGATGCTTCTATCTATTAGAGTAAAGTAATTCAGCGTCTTGAGGCATTGAGGCATGTTCCGTTGCGATTGCTAATTGATGGAGGTGTCATTCAGGAGAATGACAGGTACGACTTTTCCGGATGGTATTCTTCAGCGATCACGGGACGTGGTTTCTACGACGCTGCACAGGCAGATTCAGCCAAGATACATAAGGCTATGGCCAATATCATTGATGGAGTTCAGAATACCTTTGAGGCCATATTTGCTAGGCGGTTGAATCTAGATGAGGTTAATGTTGATAATTTGAGGGGTAAGCTGGTACCTTTCTTTTCAGAGGTGAAGACCTTCACACAGGATGACTTTGAGAACACCTCCACTTTCTCCAGTTTGATTCAGAGTACACAGGATTCCCTGGCTGCTTGGAGGAAGTCATGTGCACGGCATGAGACATCAGTCACGGTGCTAGAGTTTCAGCTAGATTGTGTTCCACCCATTTCAGTTCAGGAAGTTGAGGCTGTGCTTAGCAGGTTCGTTGAGTTTGCAGCCAGAGAGAAGGAGAATGGGAATGCATTGCTAGACGAGGATCTTCTAGAAGACTGATTGTGGGCATTTATTGCCTTTACTATTTTTGGGAGTGAGTGGGAATCTTTGATTCATTTAACGTACCACTCCCCATTCTGGTAGTTTTTAGGGTTAGGGCTGAGGTGGCACGATCCTAGCCACTCTATTGATTGTAACCCTAGCCGTCTTTTGGGACCTGGCTATCTATAAAAGGGGGAGTCCCCCTCATTTGTAATTCATTAGAGAATAGAGTAGTATTGGACATTAGCATCAAAGCTAGAGACTAGAGAGTAGAGCATAGTAGACATTTTGCATAGTGTGGAGAAGAAAGAAAGTTTTCCCTTTGAAAACTTTTGTGGAGATTGTTGTGTAACACTTTCATGATAATAGATCTTTTCATTGATGGTGGAATTCGTCTTGTCATGAATAGCTAGCAAGGTCTCTTCTTCCTTTCGGATCCAAGTAGCTTAATTTTCATCTCATGCAAGTAGTTTACTTTGATGTGTGGTGTTTTTGTTGAGGTAGCTTCTTTCATTCCATACCACTAGCGGCTTGTTGATGATAAGTTCGCCTTGCGTGATCCACTGGAAATTATCTTGAGTTTAACTTCGATTGTGATTTGTATGCTTATATGCGTTGTTCTGATGGTGTATGTATGCTAAATCATAATTTGAACATCTTTTGCTATCCCTTTGAAGATTGCACTGATTTTGCTGAAGCTGTCCAACGTGAGGCTAGGTGAAATTCGGTTGAAGTCTGCCAAAATTGAGCTCCACATATCCTGCATTTAGAATAGAACATAAATTTCTTAGGCCCTACACTCATTTACTTTCCGTACATTTCTGATTAGCTTTAGGAAAACGAACTACATTGCCAAATCATACACGCAATAACCCCTTCAAAGCATACACCGACTGTTAACTACAAGAAGTCTGAACAATTGTGTAAGTCCCCTCGTAAGAACACAGCAATACACATCAACCAACTTAGGGTATTCTAAGTATTCGGAACCTTGGAGTTGAACGTGTGATCTATCTCGCAATCTTAGCACACGGAATACTTTGATCAAGAGAGAATGGAGTAGCCTTCGAACTATTTTGTTCTGCTGTTTGGTGCGGTCACAAAAACCACGTCAACAGTAACCATGCAACCATTTGACAATGAAAGAATTCAAAGCATCTCATGCATCATGAACTTTATTATCGAAAAATAGTCTTTTGCAACAATTTCATAAACTCTTTCTCTCTTATTATCTGGGCTCTATCTCTATATCTCTATTTGTATCTCTTCTTCTTATTCTTCTTATTCTTCTTCTTCTTATTATCCAAATGAGAGAATGAGAGGGGGTTTATATAGAGTTCTCGGAGTACAATGAACAGCCAAGATTAATCTAGAATCAATGGCAGAGATTAAAAAATAAACAACCCTAATTAGGGTTTCCTAAAACACAATTAGTAATCAATGAGATAACAGGCAGTGAACTGGAGTGGAGAACTATTCTTGAGGAGGTGCATCCTTATCCTCTTTGGTTGTAGTATACTGGATGAATTTAGAAACTATCAAGTCAACCTCCTCAATCATGACAGGTGGCAGGGCATTGACCTTGAATTCTAGTAAATTTAAATCATCCAAGCATTCAGCAAAAGTGTCTTCCCATTCTGATTCCTGTTGCTGGAAATTGCAAAAGATGAACAAGAAGTCAGCTGCCTTAGTCAAATTTTGTTTAAGGACAGGCCCAGTAGTGAAGAAGATTTCCTGAATTTTGTGCTTCAGGTTTTCAAACTGCAGGTTGTTTGCTCGTACAATGTCCTTCTCTAGCGCATCTGCAACCACAGCTAGAATCTTCTCCCGAACTTCTTTTGTCCTTTCCTCAATTCGGATGTTATCTGCCTCTATCTTTTCTATGATTTCACTTTGTATGATCAATGTCATGTACCAACTGCCGAAATCATTGTTGTGACCTTTTTCACACATCGCCCCATTGCAAATGGGGACCCCTTTTTTTTGCTTCGTTTCGAACTTTTGGCTTGATTTTAGTTAGTTTTCCTTTTGTCTCTCTCTCTCCCTTTCGGTCTTTTTCTGCTGTTGCCTTTCCGGGGATGTGCCCGTCTGTGAGCTAAAACGTAAAATTTTGGCCAAGTCTGAAAATTAGGGTTTGTACTTTCATGGTCAATTTGAAGTTAAATGAAGTGAATAAATTGAGATTTGAGACTAACATTAATATCAGTATGCTTCCAGCAAGTTCTCAGCTAAGTTTTATTAGATTTCGGCAACTTACTATTTTTAGTAAGTGTGCAATTCGGGGTTTTTCCTTCAGCATTCTTGAAGTTTCAATAGTCACACTACATCCAGAACACTTCAAGCTGCTCACTAGTAAATTTTGAGCTAGAACAGACAACTTGCTATTTTTAGCAGTTCAGCTTCCGGAGCAAATTTCAAGGTTTATTCGTAGAGTTTTTCAGTGCATGTCTGGAGATTCCTTCTGGGTTTTCAGAGACCTTCGCAATGGTGTAACATGCAAAGTGAGATAACGACTTTCAGAGTTCGGCCTTCGGAGGCTATTTTTAGGGTTTGCATGTCAAGGTTTTCTTTGTATGTCTGATGATTCCTGGTGGGTTTTTCGAGAGCTTCGCGATGATGTGACATGCAAAGCAGGATAATCACTTCTCCAACAACTTACTATTTTTAGCAGATGCACTCTGGCAGCTCCCTCCCAGCACTTCAGAATCACAAACTGATCGCAATGCAACAGAAACGAGGACAAACAGAGGACGTTTGATATACATGCAAGTCATATTAGGGTTTCCAACTTCGGGACCCAAAAAGAGGGGTAAAAAGTTAGAATTTCCAAAAACCAATGTATCCCACTGCATTCAATATCTTTCAAGCTATCCGCTAGTGAAATTTGAGGTCAAACGGAGCACTTACTATTTATAGTAAGTTGTTTCAGAAACTGGCTAAAAATAGAAAGTCAGCAGTAGGCGCCAGTGTCAACGAGCAAGTCACCCAATGAGGAGCACACCATTCGAATTTCAAGTCAAACGGAGATATAGAGGTCTCAGAAACAAGCAGTTACTATAAATAATAAGTCACCTTCAGAAATGTGCTATTTTTGGCAAGTCAACTCAGGATGACAGTGTGAACAGGTTGACTAGGTCATAAGTCTCCTATGTTTAAAATTTCAAATCGTTCTGAGCTTCAGAAGTATGGAAATCAAAGGACTTACAATAAATAGCAAGACACAGAGAAGCTGGTAGAAGGAGAGAAAAATCCTAAGCATGAGTTCATCCTGCAGCTACCCCAAAATGCGCCCTCCTCATAGGCATGAGATGGAAATTTTTCTAAGTTAGAGTTTCATCCTGCAGGACCTAAGAAATGCGCCCATCTTCAGCTGGAGAGTCAGGAAAAACACTAAGTATCAAGCTTCATCCTCCTGTCTATCTAAAATGCGCCCTCAAGCTTGAAAGGTTGATAAAAATTTCTAAGTCTGAAAGATTCATTCTCCTCCCACCTCCAAATGCGCCCACTACAAGCATGAGATAGAGGAATTGCTAAAGCATTGAAGTCTCGTCTTGCAGACCCCTTCATATGCGCCCTCAAGAAGAATGAAAATGTTTAAAAAGTTTCTAAGTATAAGAAATATCCTCCTCACCCATCAAAATGCGCCCATGCAAGGACAAGGAAGAAGACAAAATTTTAAACTTCATCCACCTCACTATAAGAAATGCGCCCAAGATTAGCAAGGAAGAAAAGTCAAAGCAAAGGCGTTGAAACTTTCATCCTCTTGTACATGCAAAATGCGCCTAAGTGAAGACATGTGAGGACAAAACAAGTCAAAAGGTCAAAGCGTTGGAAAGAGTTTCATCCTCCTCACATATTAAAATGCGCCCAAGTAAAGGCATGTAAGGACAAAACAAGTCAAAGGTGGCATTTGAAGCTTGTCCTCTTGCTACCTCCATATGCGCCCATCCTCTTGCCTAAGAGATATGCGCCATGTAAAGAATAAGTGTGAAGGTGAAAATTAAGAGTTACCAAGGCGTTGGAGTTATTCCTTCCACTTGTGCTAAGTACGCCAAGATGTAAGGTAAAGGGGAAATAAATATAACTAAGGCGTTGGAAATAATAAGCTTATAGGGTGATGAAAATATTGCAAGGGCATTGTAGGTAAGGTGGTGACTTTCTAAAAGCAAGTTGTGCCAAGATCTCTTCACAGGAAAAATAGGTGATTGAGGATTGATGAATAAAAAAATTTCTAAGGCAAAAATGCAAAAAGTGCTAAGTGATTTAAATTTCTTCTAAGGCACAATATTTCCGTCTCTAAGAAAATAACGCCCAAGTCTGGTGAAGTGATGAAATTTCTTGAGACGTGAGTGAAATTGCCAGTGAAGGAGTCAGATAATGCCAGCTGCACAGGGTCAATAAAAAAATTTCAAGTCAGAGCAGGAATATGCTCAGGGATGAAGAACTGGAGTAAATTGATGAAAATTATTTTTTCTAAGATTCAAAATTCAAGAAAATTAAATGAACCCGTTTGTTGTATACCCATGAATTCGACAAGTTCTAAAAGAAATTTTCTTCTGGGTATCGAAGATTGTTGACAAGGAATGGATTTCAGTGTCTCCTGCACTTTGCCAAGGCTTTTAGGATGGAAATTTTTGATGGGCACTTAAATAATGAATTTCCTAAGTAAAAGTTTGAAAATTTTCTTAGGCAAGAAAGGAAAAAGATGTTGAAATATGTCGCCTTGGCGGATGAATTTGAAGTTGGGCACCTAGATAAGTTTTGATCAAGTTCCTGATGAAAACATTTTGCTTGAGCCAGAGTTGGATGAAATATCAGAGTGAAGTACGCCCAGGCAGAATACAAGATGGGTTGCAAATTTGGCTAAGGCATGAAGAATTTGAGGATGAAGTTTGTTAGAAGAAAAATGATGAACCCTTGGAGATCAAAACATGAAAATCCAGGTAAGTAAGTTGAGTTTATATTGAAGTGTTTTGATGCTCTTCTCCTTGCTTGTTTTGCAGGAGAAACGTCGGGACCAAGCGGTGATGACTTGAAGTGATGAAGCAAGTAATCCAAGATGACATTTAAACCTCGAAGGAAGAAAAGTTGCAAAAAGTGGCTAAGTATTGAGACTTAGTATGTGCCCAGCTCAAGTGACAAAGAAGAAATGTTTTCAAAGCTTGGAATGGAGAGAAGAAGGTCGTCCTCAAGTACTTCTAAGTTGAAGAACATCAAGAAGAAAATCATTGTCGAGCAAAAGAATGAGGTTGCAGCCAAGGAATTTCAAAATGAGAACGTGCATGCCATGCTAGAAGTTGAAGCTGTTTGATCAAGTCTGCAGTCAAGAACAAGAATAGTGTGAATGCGTTTCAAAACAAGAATCTTCTAGAAGATGGTGGCCATTAATTGCTTATTTATTGCCCCACTCCTCTTTGTGGCGGTTTTTAGGGTGAATCTTGTTTAGGGCTGAGGTGGCACAATCTGGGCCATCCAGCCGATTGTAATCTGAGTTGTCCGTTGGACTTGGCCAGCTATATAAAGGGGCATCCCCCCTTCATTTGTATCTCATTAGTTAGACACTAAGTTAGACAGTAGACATAGAGTAGTGGGACAACTTAGAAGTAGCTTAGTATAGATTGATAGTGTAGTTGAAGAAGAAGGAAAGTTTTCGTTTGAAAACTTTTGCAAGAGATTGTTGTGTAAAACTTTCATAATAAAAGATCTTTTCATTGATGGTGAAATTCGTCTTTGTTATGGATAGCTAACGAGGTTTCTTCATCCCTTCTACTTCAAGTAGGGTAGAGTAGCGTAATTTCATTTTTATGCAAGTAGATGTTAGCTGTGGAATGTGGTGTTTAATCTAAGCAAGCTTCGCTTATCCATACCACTAGCGGGCTCACTGATGGTGTGTTCGCCTTGTGTGGCCAACTGGAAACGTTGTGGGCCTAACTTCAATCACAGTTTGAATGATGGTATGCATCGTTGTGATGGTATCTTCATGTCAAGTGGTGGTTTGAACACCTTTAGTCATCTCCCCTGAAGATTGCACCGACTCCATGGAAGCTGTCTGAGGCGAGGCAAAGCGAAGTTTGGTTGAAGTTTGCTGAAGTTGAGCTCCATATCCTGCACTTAGAATAGATTTAGACTCTCTAAACCCTGCAACCACTTTAAATTCAGAACTTTCTAGTTAGAATAGGAAACCCGTGCTTCATTGATAAATCTGTCGAATTGTGGAAACCCCTTCATCTGCTGTTGAATAATTTTGTAAGTCCCCTTGAAATACCAGCAAATCACATCGCGCCAACTGAGTCTATTCGCACTGAAAGAACCTCATTGTCCGATTCCACAATCTCAATGTCTGTGGGTGATGGAGGCTCGTCATCTTCGGGCTAAACAAGGATAGGAGAGGGAATCCTTATATCTTCCAAAGATTCATCAATGTCTAAAATTTCATTCACATTCGCAGAGATGGCAGAATGAAGAGGCTCCAGTCTCTGCTACTTCCTAGCAGGTCCCTCATTTGCAATTTCTTTTCCCTTTGCTTCCTTCCTTTTCTTAGGATTTGAGCTCTCAATTGGCTCATCTCCTGGGGCTGCTCCAACGTTAGAAGAGTAAGATTCTGATTCGCCCATCAGAGTGCATGCTAAAGGCATTACCCTTCCGCCGCAATTCTTTGATCTACTGGTCTGCCCACCATTGTGAATACTGATGACAAGCCTCATGAAGGTGTCCAAGTCAGCAATTTCTGGTTCTAACCAACGCACAGGGGAAGAGGTTGACTTTCATCAAAACCTAGCTGTGTGAATTCACCATCATCCTCAAGTTGGTCTGGCACACGGAAGAGTTTTGTCATTCTAATCAAGCTGACAGGCAGTCTGGACCACAAGTTTTCCTAACATCAAATTCATCTACGGCATTGGCCTAGTAATCTTCCAGGTCCACTTGGTGTTTATATTTCTTTCCGTTCACGATCCCGATGTGGCGGTGAGGATCAAAATTGGCTCTAGATCGGTACGATGTGAACAGATACCACTGCATTTCAATTCTAGCACCCTCAGCTGCCTATGCAAACGAACAATATTCTTCCATGTTCCCGATAAAGAATGGGAAAGTGACGGCTGCTTTCTGCTTGGGCCTTTGGATGTTTTGAAAAGTCTCCAATTGCCTAAGAACCTCCAATAGGATCATCCTGTTGGTGGGGTAGATAGGAAGCTTGAACGGATTCCCAGTGAAGCCCTGGATTCGGATATAAGTGAATTTAGGAAACTGGATATACCAGGATCCATATTTACTGATAAGGCTCTTTGCTTCATGCGTTAGCCTCTGATGGGTTCCCCCTTGTAGTAGTATCCTTGTGATGAACATCAAGAACGCATCATGCACTCTTTTGAAATGGGACTTGGCAGACAGTTGCAATTGAGGATAACATTCATACACTTTGAATTGATTTTCTCCATTCCCAACAACACCTTTGCATATCAATCCAGGATATTTATAGGCTCTGGCCAATAGATAAATCATGTAGGAACTCATATGAAATGACTTAGTCCTTTCAAGGTTGATTAATTGCTCATGGATGTTATCACTGATCATTCTAGAACAGTTAAACATTCTGACTCCGGAAGTAATTTCCTCGATAAAGAAGTACATCCATGTTTCAAAATAGGCACCTTGAGGATTGCCCATTATTTTGTTCAAGAGCAAAACAATGTCACCATAGTCTTCTTTAAAGTCTGTCCGGCGTAGTTTCTTAGGCATTTTCTTAACTAAAGCTCTTGGCTTTTCCAACCATGTTCTATTAATATGAGTTGCACACTGATTTGCCCGATCCTCAAAGATTCTTTTGGCTTCCTACTTTGTTTTATACGAAGTTCGATTATGATCAGGTATGCCAAATGCCTCTTGGATAGCTGGTTCTCCAAGGTGCGCCAAAATTCTTCCATCAGGAGCTATAATCTGTCTTTCCTGCGGATTGTAATGTCTTGCACATTCGACCATCAATTCGACACACTGGATTGCTGGAGGAAATCTAGCAGCTTGGACAATTCCATTGCGCATCATTCGGCGGGCAATCGTTGTGGGCATAAGTCCATTTAATCCATACATCCTTTTTTTTATTCTTCAAAGTCCACGTCTGAGGTCCGTCTCTACAATGTTCTTCCATTTGGAAGTGATCTTTGACTCTTGTTGGACTCCCTTGCTTGCAAACTTCATTGGTGCTTTCTTTGACGACCCTCCGGGAGTGGTCATTAACCTGCGAGAAAGAGAAAACAATAAACATTCAGTGATTTTCTTTAAAATTTTCTTGTGAAAATTCTATGAAAAAGCAAGCTGAGTAATAACACTTAGTAAATTTTTTGAAGATAAAATGAAGACAAAGGTAAAAATAATTCATCAAACTTCGAGATTACACTCTGTGGCTGGCAATTTAATTGTAAACTTCGAAAATCTGGTCTTTATTGCCGAAAAAGCAAGCAATCCTCTGAAAATTTCGACCTTTAGCCTAGAATTCTACCTCTTTCTTCGTTCTTTCACCTTGAAAAAATTAATTACTCAACTCTCAAAATTTCTATCTTTCAAAAGAAATCTCTCTCTCTCGAGAAATTTCTAACTCTTGAAAAAAAATTCTAACTCTCAAAAAATTACTAACTCTTGAAATGGAGAGAGAGCTAAACCACTTCTCAAATCGAAATTGTGAGTTGATAATGACTTGAGAATGCTTTATAAAGTTGAAAAATTCGATCCATTTAGCAATTCTTTCAAGTTCATCGAATGTAGACTCTTGTTTATCAAGGAAAGTTTCTAAAATTTTAGCTCTTCATCTTTATCTTCATCGAAATTTGGAAGTTTATCCATAAAGCTCGATTTTTCTCTAAGTGCTTTAAGATAATTAAAGGTTTATCATGTGATCTTTTTTATTTTTATTTTTATTTTTTCAACCTTTAATTCTTTTATTTTTTAAATTTACCCATGCTTTATTTTAATTTGGCAATTTTTTCCATGGGTTTTTTCTTCTCTTTCTCCATCATGGCGGATTTTCTTATGTCTTGGCCATTTTACCACTTCCCTCTAGATGTTTCATGCCTTAGACAAATTTCATTCATGTCTCTTTAGCAAAGTCAGACTTCGCCATTTTATGTCCACTTTGCCTATCATCCCATGGCAGACTTGAAGTGTCTCCTTCCATTTGCTTGAGTAAGGTGAACTTTCCATGTGTTTTATCTATTCATCTTCTAGGTAGGACGGACTTGGAAGAATTCTTTCCATCTTCTTTTCAAGGTCTAGATGGACTTTCTTAAGGTTTCTACACCTTTCATCTTATACTTAGTCAAAATTCTAACCTTTTCTTCCTTGGGCAGACTTTCAATCTATCTTTCCACTTGTCCACACTTAGCCAAAATTCCAACTTCTCTCCCTTACTAATCTGGGTGGACTTTGAAGAAGTCTTCCCATTCCTATGTTAGGCTGGGCGGACTTCAAGAAATTCTTTCCATCTCCCAAGGGCGGACTTTCCTTCATCCTTTCCATGTGCAAGTCGGACTTTCCTTGCCTTCTTCCATTCCATTCAAGGTCTGGGCGGACTTCAAGAAGGCTTTTCCATATGCATCTTCAGCATGGGCGGACTTCCAAGAAACTTTTCCATGCCACTCAACAGCTGGGCGGACTTTGGAGAAGTCTTTCCATGTGCAGGTTGGACTTTCTCGAGGTCTTGCCATTCCTTTCAAGCGCTGAGCGCACTTCTTCATGAATCTCCTCCAAACTTACACTCTTTCAGCCCATAATCTTATGATTTTTCATGGCCTTTTGTCTGATTTTTACTTTATTTTTTGATCTGTTTTCACTGTTTTCCCAGATTTTTGCTTATTTTCATCAGGTTTTTGATTGATTTTCTCAGATTTATTATTGCTTTTCTGATTTTTCCAGATTTTTGGTCTAAAAGGCCTGCTTTTTGGTTTATTTTTTACTTTTCACTGGCTTTTTGCATGCTTTTTACTTGATTTTTTAGATTTTTTGGTGATTTTTGCATGCTTTTCAGTCTAGAGATGTAAACTTTGACTCCTTGATTGGTGGGACCTTGGCACTTGCCAAAAATAGAAAGTTTCTAAAAATAGAAAAAGCGAAAAAGCTATTTTCTAAAAATAGTAAATTCCCAAATGGTCCAAAAGTGCCAAAAATGAAAAAAGCAAAAAGCAAAAAAGCAAAATCCCTAAAAAGTAGGAAGTGTCAGAATTGGGTGAAAGCACACGTGATCCTTGTCTGCAGGGTCCTCTGAACACTTCTACGACGTTTTGGCGCAATTTCAGGCTTGAAATCTCAACTTGGCTTGAGTGATGACTCCAAACTCTGACCTGAAACCCACAGAGCGAAAGAGCTTACGAAATTGCAACTCAAAACTGAACCCTGAAAACAAACCGGCAAGGGTCCCCATTTGCGATGGCGCGATGTGTGAAATAGATCACAACAGGTTCCACATAGAGATTCCAAGTTCTACATGAACCTTGAAATGTTATGTAGACACACTAACCTATTTTATAATTTGATGTGTTATAAAGGCCCACAGCATAAGAATGCAGTTCCATGTTAGAATAGATGCTTCATATGACACCAATTAACAATAACCAAATTCAATACAAAAACAATTTGGAGAAAAAATCTTTAGAAGGCAAAGCAAACATAAAATCATTTATACCAATTATTTACAAGAATAAAAAGTATAAAAATCAGAAAATAAGCTTTATTCAAACCTATAGCATAAGGCCTAAGTTGCCAGTTCTAGTTTGGATCTCGGTTTGGGTTTGTGGATCCAACAAAAAAAAATTGGGGGTTGGGTTCAGTTTGGGTTCGTCCATATCAAAAACATATAAATATTTTAACTTAAAATAAGGATAACCTCATAACATACATTTAATAAACAAAACCAAATATAAAAATTTCATACATTCATATGTGGCTAATTTAAAAAATGAATTCATATGTGACTAATATTTAATAAACAGAACCACTATTAAATTTCATAAATTCATACTCCAAAAACCTCCCTAAAGAGGCTCAAATAATGCTGGACAAGTTTAAAATAATGGCAGTGCAAATAATAACACCTCAAAAACTCCCACATTTTCATGCATATACTAATCAGCCATCATTGGACAAAGCAGTACAAGAAGGAGAAGATTCAGAAAACAAAGGGGCTGTCTATATTCTGAGCACATTTTTCTATACAGCACAGCATGGTCTACAAACAGAAAGCCATTGCAGATAATGAATTCTCGATGGATACCTGACAGCTTTGTCATCACGACAAGCAACTCACTCAAACACTCAACCAATAGCAAGTCAGGCATCAATCTACATCAGGTGTGTTTCAAGAACCTAAGTAGAGATCCTCAAAGGCACGCTTATTCACCTTTGATGGATAGGAACATCTGGCACCTAAAGCATTTGTTACTGCAATGGTGCTGTTTCAAGAGGGTTTTTATTTTTATTTTTTGTGTAAGTAAAAGGTTAAGAAAAACAAAAGAGTGATTAATGTATGAAAATAAGCCAAAAAAAGAATTTAATTATGTCAAAATGCATCAAGTTTGTCCCTAGTTAACCATGATCCTCCTAGGTTTTGTCCAGGTTCATCCAAGACAAACCTGCAATGAAATTTATGCCCCTGGCCGAACTTGCATCAACATCAATGCAGAATCCAAATCTGACAAATATTATTAATTATAGAAGGTGAACACAGATTGCAAAATTGAATACCCAATAATATATGCCTGTCTATTTGTATGGGTGAGTCTTGTTGTCGGGTTATGCCTACGCAAATACATAATTCTGTGTATGGGAAAATTATGTAAGTTCGGCATGATATCCATCATTTTAGCCAGGGCAAAACCTAATGAGCCAATAACATAGCATGAGGCAAAAGGACAAAAACCATATTCCCAACTATACCTTCACCCTAAATATTGATAGGATTACATATCGTAGACCTTGCAAATCCTTATGTTTGATTAATTTCTTTATTTCATGTTATTTATGTGCCCACATGGGAAAGGACGTCCCATTTAAGGTGTCACTTTATGCCACATGTTTGCAATACTATGATGTCATATAAGAATATCTAATGTCATGTAACAAATGTATAAAAGCATCTATGATGTTGTAAGATGTAGGAGGTTCGATGACATGCATAAGAGCATGTAAGTGAGAACTACAAGCTCGATAAGAAAAGTCAAAGAATTTTGCCAACTTATGGCACATCATAGAACATCTTGCTAAAGAAGGAATGAATCCAAAGTGAAGCATCCAAGTTTGGTGGGTGAGTTATTACTTGGGAGCTACATTCTATTTTGGTTTGTTGATCCTCATTCCATTTTGGTTTGTTGACCCTCATGAAATAGGCATTTGAATCGTACATGGAGATTTGGATATGACATTTAAACCATGGTATTCCTCCCATGGTTTTGTGAAACCATTTCTAGTTTCCTTTTTGGGCTTGATCTATATGTTGAATACTTGGATGGAGATATGTAGTCTTGTGATTTTGTAAGGGGTTATATTTGTGGATGGAGATATGTAGTCTTGTGATTTTGTAAGGGGTTATATCAAATATAACCAAGGGTTGATTATGAAATATACTTTGAGACTTCTCTACTGCTAGGTTTTTTCCCAAAAGGGTTTTCCCAAGGTATATACTCTATTATAACTATTTGTATATGTTCAATGTTATTGCATGTTTATTTCATCTATCTAAACTTGTCGCATCTTAGTCCTTTTACATGTCTCTCCTCTGAAGATTAGAGTAGGAAGTTTTTAGATTTATCTTTCTTTCATTCAATAATAGAACTTGGCCAACTCCTAGTTTCCTTAGGTTAGGAAAAGGGAATTTTTAAAACCAATCTTGATTTAAATAGAAGACTTTCATTGGGGACATCACATTTCAGGCAAAAGATATCAAGTAAATTGTAGTAACCCTTGTAATGCATTAGCTAAAATCCATATTAAATTATTGCAATCACTTGAACCCTAGCTCTTTCTAATCACTAAGTTATCAATGTGGGCAAGGTGAGAGCATAAAAAAACTAGAATGAGGGCAAGGGAATTACATTAAATGATATTGGCAAATAGCCAACCAAATTACAATTTAAGCAAAGTCACAGAATCAATCAAACCAAAATGGCTAATAGTGAAATGAAAATTCTAATCAAGCCAAACTAGCTAAATACAAGAGAAATTGCATCAAAGCCAAAAACCTGACTTTGATACATGTCAAACATGGTGGCTAATATACCACAATTAAATAAGGATCCAATAAATAAACCGACCATGATATATTACAATGATAATATTAAAAAGCAATGGTAAATCATCCTAGATCTTTAGTAGTAAATTTACTACTAAGGGTAAACCATCCCATTTTTACAATATTTGATTTTTGCAATAATATGTAATACAATAATTAGTTTGCAAAAACAAATAACTAAGACAATATTTTGATTCTAGTAATATACTAAACACTCTATGTAATCTAAAACCTAAAATGATTGAGATCAAGCACTAGGAAAAGCATTCAAAAATTGCATGAAGTTTGAAACCAACCTCAAATATCAAAAAGGTGAAATATTAACATGCCATGAAATGTTGGACAAATCAAGGAAGCTAAAAAAAGTATAACTATTAACAAGATAAGGAAGTCTCTTACTCATCCAAACACCAAAAAAAAAACACAACCACTAGTGGGTCTAGCAATCCACCCTACTTTTTTTTTAATCCAATATAAAGATGAATCTTCAACACTTTTTGATCACCCAACTCCCAGAGTGGGCAAGGTGATAACATACAATGCTTTGAACCACACAACTATTCTAAATGAATGCAATTACAGAATTATATAATGACAAGTTGACTAGAAATGCAAGCAACAAAGCCAACCTAATCAACATGTATTCGGCGAACTACATAAAATGACATGTATGTAGCGGAGCCAACCTATGGACACCTCTTCAACGGACTACATGAATGCAATGCAAGCCCTGGTAGAATGTATTAGAATAATATCTCTGTATTATTTGTTTCTATTTTGTTTAATGGTCAATATTGTGTAAATCTTGTATATTTAGATTCTTTCTAATTCTAACGAGTTTCTTATTGGAAACTTTGTTCTTTGTAATTCTCTTTAATGATCGGTTTGATCATTTGTAAATACATCAATTTTTTACCAATTACCTGTGTTACAGTAATATGGTATCAGAGCCAGCACACTCGAAATTAAATTTTTAATTCATAAAAATCTTTTTAAAGACTTTTTCAGTCTTTGAATTAAAAATTTAATAAAATCTTCTTGAGAAATTTTTTGAAGATTTTTTTGTGAGTATTGAGATTTCGAAATTTTTTTGGCTCTTTTGGAAAATTCAAAGCTGCATTTTTGAAAACAAGGATTTTCTCTAAGTCACGAGATTCTTCTCCTGGTGTTTTCATGTTTTTCCTAGCATCGTGTCTTGGCCGCCGTCGCGCCTCTTTGCAGAATTTGCAACTGTCTTGGGCGTGCATTCCCTAGATTTCAAAAGAGTTTTTTAGAGTCTGCATATGAAGGTGCTATGGCCCACGTTTTTTATTTACGCCATTTTCGTCACCATTGTCATCAGTTTACTGGCGTGATTTCAAAGTTTCCGCATTTGGTTGCGTCTTTACCAATTCGTGGGGCTGCATTTTTTCATTTCTAGACGCGATCTTCAGAGGGTTTCTGTGTTGTGTGGTCTCTTTGTGGGCTCTGAGACACGATTTTCTCGTTCCTTTTGGTGCGACTTTGTGTAGCCTGGAGCTCGCGATTTGAAGCGTCTTGGCCAAGGTTTATTCTTGCTCCTTGGACGTCAACTTTTGTTTTTGTTTGTGGCGAGATTTCTAGCAACAATTTTCTGCAATTTCTAGTTCATCCATGGCAGACAGGGTTTTCTAATTTTCGTCTAGGATTCTGACCCGATTTTTGAAGGTGAAATTTTTTTCTAATCACAGATTCTTGGTGGGTTTTTCGAGATCTCAACTAGGTTGTTCTTCGAATTTTCTGGGTGCATTGTTTTTCGTGACTCAAATTTTGTGCCATTCGTACATTGTACTTTCTACAGACTATACCTGAATTTGCCTCTGATTTTGCATTGGAATGTGTGCCTCAAGTTTCGTGCATCAGCCTCTTCTCAGTACCTTTTTTTTCGTGCCTCAAAAAGCGTGAAGATGGCCAGTTTAAATAATTTGATGCTGGAGGGCAGTCAAAGATTCAATGGCAAAAATTACAACACCTGGAAGCAGCGGATGATGACAATCTTTGAATATCGTTGCCTCGATTAGATGATCCTTGGCAAAGTTACTCGTCCCACATCGACGGGTAAGGATTAGGAGAAGTTTGATGAGCAGAATCGTGAAGCGATCATGCTTATCAAGCTTTCAGTCACGAATGATCAGCTCCCCCAGATTCTGCTTGGAAAATCAGCAATGGAGATTTGGGATCATTTGAAGGGCTTGCATGAAACTTCCGACAAACACTGTGCGTTTTTCTTGAAGAATAGGTTGTTTTCCATCATGATGGATGAGAAAACAACTTTGCAAGTGCACCTGAATAAAATCCAGGAGATCAAAGATCAATTGGAGGCGATCGGTCGAAAAATGGAGGACATGGTCGTGATCACCCTGAAGAGTCTACCGAAGTCCTATGAACACTTTATAGAGACTCTCAACATTACATCTGCAAATGTTGGCCTCAAGTTTCCAGAACTTTACACTATCCTCTTGCAGCAGGATCGCTAGAGACAACAGTTTAGTAGCAGTGCATCATCTCATCCTCCACAGAGCAGGCCTTTGCAGCTAAAATGCAACAGAAGCAAAAAGGGAAAGGTCAGCCTTCACAACAAAAAGGCTCAAGTCAGACCTCCACCAGCCCGAAGAAGAAAAATGTTCAGTGATGTTCAGTGCAACTATTGTCATAAATTTGGCCACATAAAGAAGGATTGTCGTGCTCGTTTGGCTTCTAAGCAAAAGATGCAAGGAGGGTCTCAGCAGAAAGCGAATGTCGCCAAGCATTCTGAGCAGAGCCAACCTATCGACACCTCTTCAACGGACTACATGAATGCAATGCAAGCCACTAGTAGAATGTCTAAGCTTGACTCAAACCAAAATGGTCAATAATGTTAGCTTGTTTAATTCCAAAGCGAGCTAAATGATATGCTAAAATGGTTGGTGGTAAACCATCCAACTTACAATATGAAATGTATACAAAATAACTAAGTTACTGATTCAGGTTCGGGTTCGAAGGTTCAGTTTGTGGGTTCGATCAAAAAAAAATATTGGGGTTGGGTTCGTTTTGGATTCATCCATACAAAAACATATAAAAATCATAAATATATACTTTATAACAATAATTAAATTCAAAATACCACACAGTATCATATATTGTATAATAAACAAAACCACCAAAAAAATAAAAAAATATTAGAATGTCAATTAGTCAAACTCGAATGCCATGATATATATTATATAATAAATTAACTACATTGATGCATTCCTCCTTCCAGGTAAGCATCAAGTAACATCAGGGAAGATTATTCAATTGGATGGCTATACTATACATGAAGACTTGTAGGCAAACTAGGAAACTTGGACTTGGAGAGTACATGAAAAATCAAATGAATTCAATGGGTGTTTGAGGGCAATGCCCCCAAATTGAGACCTCCAAAACCACAAAAACCTTCATGGCATACATCATTTTGCATTCACAATAAGACCCAAATTAAGACCATCAAAGCCACACAAACCTTCATGGCGCACATCATTTTAGGGTTTAGGGGGCGAACGACACTTTTTAGAGTTAAAAAGTCAAAAAAAAAAAAAATTTAAAAATGAAAATGGTGAAATTTACCTATTTTGCGCAGAATCCACTCAAATTTCCCATGGGTTCGTCTAGTTTCAACAAAGCTAGACCCACAATTTGTGGGTTGGACCCTCTCCAAACCCACAAGGGATCGGATCCGGACCCCAAACCAAGACCCAAGGCCTTGGGCCAGTGAATCGATAACTTAGCAAAACAACAATCCTCAGCTTTGTTTACATAATCGGCAATTAATCGCTGAGTGGCCGACTAATCGCCAGAAATTTGAGAAAACGAGTAATTTCTACCTTTACTCACAAATCACTGTAGCAAATTTAATCGACGATTTATTTCAATTAATTGCCAGAAAAAAATGGAGAATCATCATGGGTTAATCGCACAAATATTTATTGGTTTTTTTCACACTTTTTTTCTGCATTTTTGAGTGAAATTTTCAATATTTTTAAACAAATCTCAATTGTTCATCACTTTTCACTATTTTTTCAGTTGTTTTTCACCCTTTATTGCTGCTTTCCCCGCCACTATTGGTTTCCACTCCTCCAAACTCTTCCTCGCTAGTATTGACCTTTCACTTCTCCAATTTGGCGAGCTATTGCCTAAAAGTAAGGTTTCGACAAGGGTTTTAGAGTATGTTTATTAAAAATGAAAATTACGGCCAAGATCCTAATAATGAGCACATTTAGGTTTTAACAGTACGGCATCAATAGTTAAGTATATATTAGCATAATTAATATATAATGTATATTTTATATAATAAAAAATAAATTATAAATAATATACTTATACTAATTATTATTATATATTATATTCTTCAACAAAACTATTAAATACATATATAAAATTATTACAATTAATAGTTTTTTTTTGATACGTAAGATTTATATTTTATTGATATAGAAAAATTTACATAGTATCCATGAGATTAAGACCTTCCACCCTTTACAAAAAACCCACCATGAGCCCCATCAGCCTTGACCACGATTATATTTTCCATCAAAAGACCACATAGGGTTGACCAACCAAACTATAATACTTAACCAGAACTCAGGATTGTATCACAACATTCCATGCTAAAGCCCAAAACCCAGAAATATAGGCAACCATGTGGAAGGAGACATTAGACTATATGCGACCATATGGCTGGATAACACCACACTTGAACAGAGACACTACAATATACTTGCCCAAAAACATACGAACAAAAACACCAAATTGTACGTCCCGGACCAAGGAAGCTATTGGCAAGTGCAAAAGCTTGGAAATTCAAATCCCAACTGTTACCCAAAGACTGACAAAGCTTCATCACCTTTTGAAGATAATCCACCCCAATCGTCGCCATATGCTTATGCTCCACAAGCGCCATGCCCTTCAAATCTAGTAAGAAGGGATAATATTTGATAACCTCCCCTCGCACATAAAATGACGCCATGTCTTGCGGCCGAGGAACGCCCATACCGGGAGATGCGATATACAAAACTTCATCCAAACCCACTAATAGGTCTAAGATGAAGAGTTTCCTCATCAATGCCTCTGCATCCCTTTTTGCCATCCTAATGTCAACCAAAACCGCCAAGAATCGGGATGTATTTGTGTCCACCCTGTAGGTTTCACTATTCTCCAAGGAACCCTTGCCCAAGACAATCTTCACTGCTGCTAGAATAAGAGAATCGTATTTTTTGAGGATCCACTTTAGCCATTGATCTGAGACCGCCTCACAAAACACCATCTGCCTCACCACACTGTCCAGCTGTATAGGAGTATCCGCTCCAATACTCATCAACATCTTTAAGAACATGCACACCACAAACTTCGAGCATTCACCCATCATTCACAGATGCAGAAGAACATGACAACTACTAGGCAGGGAGAAAATGCAAACCAAACCCCATAAAAGAATGCTAATATTGTGTAGGGTGCCACAGTCATTTCCTTCTATAGAATGCTAATATCCAGAGTGTTCAACAACTTTGATGGAGCAATTTGAGATGAACGATCTCAACCTTTTGCACTACTTTCTTGGTTTACAATTGTTTAGTCTTCAAATGCGATTTCCATATTTCAATAGAAGTATGCTCTTGCCATGCTTCAAAGATTTGGCATGCTTGATTAAAAGTCTGCCCACACACCTTTTCAATCAAGTGTTGTATAGTATTCCATTTGTACTACTCCTTTAGTAGATGAGTTGGTTGGCAATCTTTTGTACCTGACACATTCACGTCCTGATATTTCTTTTGTAGTTGGTCTTGTCTCTCAATTCTCACATGATCCACATGAAAGTCATTGGCAAGCTTCCAAACGTATTTTGAGATATATTTAGGGCACCTCACATTATGGTATTCACTATACATTAGGAGATCCTCGGATAGTCGGCTTCACTAACTTAGATTGGGCTAGTGATGTCAATGATAGGAACTCCATTTCTGGCTTTTTTTTGCCTTGGTTTTGGCCCCATTACATGGTTTTGCAAGAAGCAATCTGCTAAATTGCATTATCATCCACGAAGGCAAGTATCGTGCAACGGTTTTGGTCAATCAAGAGGTTTTGTGGCTTCGTCAGTCATTGACTGGGTTCAATTTTCCTCTTGATAGTCCTACTATTCTTTGGTGCGACAATCAGAGTGCCATTAACATTTCTCACAACCCAGTGGAGCATCAACGTACTAAGCACATAGAGATCCACATGCACTTCGTACAACCGCTGATTCAAGATGTTTTTCTCACCTTGGAGTACATGCCTACAAAAGAGCAGGTTGCAAACATCTTCATGAAACCTTTGGTATGACCTCGTTACCTCCAGCTGCGATCGATGCTTGGGGTGAAGAAAGTTGTCCTTGGGGGGTCTTCATGAGGCCTCCTTCCTTCATTTTTTCTTACATGCATTCATCTCTCTTTTGGAGAAGAGTTTTTTCCATGAGGTTTCTCCTTTTCTCTAGTTATGAGAGATTTTTTTATTGTACATGGGTACCTCATCAGGCCTTGTTGTCGAGACCCATTCATGCTTTCTTTGCTTTTTATGCATTGGTTTTTTAGAGTTTTTAGCTACTCCCTAAGTTATACTTAAGGGGGGTTGTTAGAGTAATCATGCATTAGCTAATAATTTTTCTTCTCATACACTTAAGCTAAACTAAGGAGTGTTTTTTTCGTTAACTAGAGTGTGTAATGTCCCCTTTTTACGACATCCTCTTTCAGTTGGGTTGATTCAAGCACAGTTACTATTTTTAGTAAGTGTTATTTTTAGCAGGGGGTCTAGTGTCGTGTTTTTGTACTCAGAGAGCCCTTTTGAGCTCCTTTGTTTCCTTCTGATTCGAGTTTCAGAGCTCTACTTGCTATTTTTAGGACTTTCTAAAAATAGTAAGTCATCCAGGACAAGTTGGACCCAGTCAAGGTTGTCTTTCACCTGCATTTTTCAGTGGAGGCATCAGTTTCAAAGGTTGAGTCATTTAAATATTTATTATTTCCCTCGAAATTCGTTTTATAAAGTGACTATATTTATTCATTGAGGGTCATGAGGGGGACCAAAAGGTACCTTGGCGCCCAGGACAATCAACTTAAGTTGTTTTTAAAGCTTTAAAGTATTTTATAAAGCCTTTATTGGGGGTGGATGCCTATGGGGAAAAAGAGTTAAATTTTAATTCAATGAAAGCTAATGTTGGTGTTAAAAGATTTAAGTTATATCTTTTTAAATGGGCAAATATCTTGGGCGCCAAGGTTATGGAAGGGAAATTTTAAATAATAAAATATTATTACTTTTGGGCGTCGAAATTGGGAGAAGATATAAGGAAAGAAGAACTTCATTTTATTTAATGCTTGGATTATGAAACTAGAATAGGTCTTTCTTTGGAAGCTTGGCTTTGGAGGAAACAAGGGTTTGCAGGGACAAAAACCTCTAAAGATCACACTCTCCCCGTGTTTGAAAGACAACATCAAAAGGGTTATTGAAGGTCTCATTCAGAGGCCTCATTTGTGCTTTCAAATTGCAGGTTACAGAGTCTGGATGAAGATTTTCGATCATATTTTGTAGTGGATTGTGGGATTTTGGCTTGTGATGATATAGCATCGATTTTGTTTAGCTTGGTTGCATTTTAATAGTGATTTTAGTGATTTTCTAGGCACTTTCATTTACGGCCTGAAATTGGGTTTATGCTCATAACGTCAGAAAGAACCAGAGTTTTTTAATGGGTATTGTTTCAAACTGAGGCTATCTTCAAGGAACATCCAACAAGTATAAACTTGCATTTTTTGTTGGTGTTCCTGAATTTTTAGGCAAGATTGCCCCTGCTATTAGAGTGCCCCTTCTTGGGTGCTTATCTCTTACTTGGTCGTCATTTGGGTGAGGGATTTTTTCAATCTTTTGAGATCATTGGAGGACGCCACTTGGCCCAGCAAGCATCAAGCTTAAGGAACACATTAACAGGTGTGTTGGTCGTGTCTAGGAGAGGTTACAAGCTGCTGCTAGGCGTCTTCTTTCCTGGGTGCTTTCCCTTGACTGGTCGGCCATCTCTTTGTTGAAGTTTCTGACTTTTGAAAGATTCTTTGGTGGTCGCCTCTGGCCCTGCCTTGCAACATTTTGAGGACATCTTCCAGGTGTGAGGACGTGTCCCTCTTTGAGGAGATCATTTTCTGCTGTTAAGGAGTTAAATTTCAGGTCTGAAATTACTTGTTTATGGTTTGAAACTGAGTTGTAAAGAACAGAAAAAAAAAATACTGTTATTAGAACTGATTATCGAAGCTCTAAAATATTATCTTCCTTAGTGCATTTGCTCCTATTTTATATTCTCTGCCTTTAATATCATATGCAAGTTCAAAACATGATTGATACATGAAACTCAATGCAAACAACACCAAGAAAAAACACAATCAGCAAGTGAAACAATTAACACCAAAGAAAAAAAAAAAGAGGGTTAGCGTAATGAGCCAACCAATTTTTTTTCAATTTTTTTTTTCAATGATCAAGCCAATACAACAAGCACCCGTTAAGGTTAGCCCAAATACAAACAACTGCTTGAAAGTAACTCTACGCCAAGAATGTACACCAAGATCCTAATGTTGAGCAAGGTGTGAGCATATGATGCTGAGGATTGTTAGTACCGAAATGAAAG
>VDFB02133880.1:0-26746 GCA_007258455.2 Sequoia sempervirens | reverse complement strand
GATCATCCTAAAGAGTCTCTACATCTACTCACAAACTACATAAATTTAGTTAAGAACCATACCAATAGTTAATCCTTAGAAATGGTGTCAAAAATGATAGGGTCATTGTAGTAATCTAATTTCCTATCATTTAATTTTATTAACTTGGGTTCGTATCTAGAGCTATCTATAGTAAGGATTTGGGGGTTTCAAGATAATGATCCTATTCCTAAGTTTTGACAATGACAAAAAAAAATGCCAACCAAGATACTACTTCCTATTGTTTTTCTTAGAACATAAAAACTCATGTTGAAAACAATTAGCTATGCTATTATCCATCTAACATACATGTCAAAAGAAATGTTGAGTCCAAGATAAGAGAAAGGCTCATCTATGCTAGAATAATGCATGGGAAGTAATATGTAGATGCTAAAAAAAAGAACATAATTAATTTATGGAAAGGAAATGCTAAATTTTTTTATTTAATTTTATATTGTTTATGATTTTATGAATGCCTGCAAGTTGACGTAAAAGAACAATGAACGTTATAACATATTATAACAACATTTGATGAAAGATAATATAAAAATGAAATGAATACTTAAGGATCACTTCCTTCTATTAGATTAGGATTGATTATCCTTTTAAAAGGACCTCCTTAAGCTAATGCAAAATTGAAGTTTGGATGCATTTGGTCAAGCCATAAACAACTCATTACTTGGAACACTATTCTAGAACACTATGAACTGTGGTCTAGATATCTACAAAAAATTATGGATCTTTGTGACCTACTTTGAATTTAGTCACTTTTCCCTTATGACTAGATCTAGAGAGATTTGAAATTCTCACTCTCTAGATCTTGTAGCTACCTTTGTCACAAAAACATAGATTTGTATGCATATAAACAAGAAATCATAAAATCATCAAAGAAATTTAAACCATGAAAGAGAAAGAACTAAAAAAAAATCATTATTAAAATATTTAAAGGTATTTAATAATGCATTAAGTACATACTAAGTTCATGAAAATAGAGAGATGTAGCAATATTGTATGAAAATGAGATACAGTCACCAAATCTCATCAGTGACATCAATATGAATTGAATTAATCACTAAAGATGTAGGAGGTGGACAATATAGAATCTCAACACAATTATCAAGAACCAAGGTGGATGAAAGTGCACATAGTAAATCAACTAGCCAAACTTTTCCTTAGGTATTTGATCCACTCTAGATGCATGAGAGTGTATACTAGTAAAATCTATTACAGGATCATTTGAAGAAAAATGTGAAAATATATACAATCAAGATGCATGATAAATGATCCCAACAACAACAATATCTTTACTTTGAAATCCTCTGATAAGAACTAAGTTAGGTGTGAACTCGACAATATTTCCTTCCCCACAGTGTAATATGATAGATGGAAAGGAGATTGATTGATAGTGAAGGAGCACAAAGTATATCATAGAATGTGTCATCATAAATATTAGTAGATCCTTTCCCATAAATACTCATATATATGTTTTTTCCTCTTGTATGTGTGGTAAAATTCAAGGCTCAAATGAAGAGAACATGCCCTATCATGAAGCCATGTAATGTTAGAATCCTCAATCAAGATGTCATTGTCTTGACTAAATATTGGTAGATGTAAAGAGTGCATTTAATTTCATCTTTTTTGTTATAATTTTCATTCCACTTGAATCTGATTATACAAGTGATTATAACATAGAAGAGGATGCAACGAATGAAATAAATGAAGGCCCAACTTAATATTGTTATTCTGAAGAAGGTGTTTCAACTCATCAAATTATTTTTCATAACATTGATGCTCATCATGTCCCTTCTCTTTTTAATATGCACATTTTTGTCTCTCCTTAGATGATTCTTGTTTAAATGAGGAGGAGGAAGAGGAATTATATGTATTATTTTAATGTTATTCCTTTCCTTTCATATTTTTCTTGAAAAACCCTTATATTTCTATTTCTCACCTTTGTTATTTTAAGCCTTTTGATATTTTGTGCTTTGAGTTGCAATAAGAGCCTATTGTTTGGAAGACTTTAATGTTCCTATATGTACCAAATTTTCTTGCTCCTTGGTGAGACATGAAGAAAAACCATCAAGTGAAGACATAAAGGATGCAGTACCAAGATCATAGATCTAATAGCATAGAAGGTAGAAACAAAAGCTCAATAATCAAGAACAAGCTTGGCAAGGATGAAAATAGTCAATTACAAGTCTTATTTCTCAATACCACACTATGTCAATTGTCATCTAAGATATTTTATTTTGGTGAATAATTCTTGGATTCTATCAAAACAATAGGATTCAAACCAATAAGTTTATTCTCTAGCTAAAAAAATTGCAATATATCATGCTTCCCAAATAAGGTATCCAAATGAATCCAAATTTGATTAGGTGTAGTGCAAAACTCAATTTGGATGAGGATATTTAAGATATATAGACATGCATATTGTACTAAAGGCTTCATCAAGTATGTAATACCTTTGTCTCTTTTTTGTAACTATTGTTGGTTCAATTTTTGTACCCATGGTCACTTAATACAACTTTTTAGCTGAAAAACAAGACAATGAAGACATAGGCCAAGAAATCATGCCATATTTTGGTGCAAAGTAGATTTATGGAACATAATATTATAAACATAGCATATATACTAAGTGTAGGATAGATAGGTCACGTCCCATCCCATAGATATATGTATAAGGAAAGATATGAATGTCAGAAGAAGAAGTAGAGAGATAAAAATATGTAAGGAAATATATATGTAAAAAGGGGATAAGAGATATATGTATGTGAAAGAACCTATGTATGAAGATTAGATAAGAGATAAGCAAGGGTATAGGAGAAGATATAGAAATATGTACTATTTTTTATCTGATTAATACAAAAGATACTAGAATTATATCTCTATGGTGTTGTTTGTTGTTTTGTAATATGTAAATGATTAATCTTATATTTGATTGCATCAATGTTCATCTTTATATTGTTGAGTCCAGGGTATAAGCTACAACACTTAGAAAATATTTGGGGCTCAGAACTTCAGTCTATGCTTCCCCATATTTCTTGCTAATATTGGTTTTGTTGCTAGGACCCTAGTTAGGTGATATAAAGAATAGAACACCCTAAAGTTTTAAATTTAAAAGAGAATCCAAAGAAGAACTTACCTTATGAGAGGGGTTTAGGAACCAAACGGATGGAAAATGGAAAGGGGGAAGATTCCAAAAGGGATATACAAAGATATGTGACATCTAAAGGAAAAGATACCAAATAACTACTAGGGGAAGCAATAAAAGGATTAATAAAACTCCAAATCAAACACACCCGTGGAAAATGGAGATAAGAAAATCAAAAGATAAACTAAAGAATAAATTGAGTTTGTAAGAAAACTAAACACGACAAGCCCAAATAGAGAAGAGAAAATACACCAACAAATAATTAAAAGAGAAGAGACATCACAAGATAATGGAAATTATGGAAAAGACGAGAAATGAGTGTGTCATAAAGGGTGTTGTTGAATGTGCCAAAGGGGGTGCTTCCAAAGAAAAAAAAGGAGAATAAGAGAATTTGGAAACTTTAGAAAGATCTGCAAATTGTTGGGAGAAGGCAAGAAAACTTATAACTAGTTTAAAGAAGAATATTGATGACTATGGAGAATCCAAAATATTTTTACTAGGACCTTGTAATAAATCAAAAAATCCATTACTACTATGCAACCTTACAACTCTATTGAACCTTTCTATCAAATTGAATGATATAAGATTTATGGAATTTCTGAATACCCGAGAGAAAACCCCATTAATTCAAGAAAATCATTTAAAAGAACTAGTCAATAGAAGCATAAGAAAGTTAAACGAAGAAGATAACTAAGGAAAATTAAAAAGAATAGATTGATTTTGGGTAGAAAATTATGTTTACAAACAAATAAAATGACACTAACAAACAAGAAAATGAAAAGATATTTTGAAGAGTCAAAATACCCCGATTAGGATCCATCCCTTCAACCATATAAGAGTTCAAGAATTATAAGAGAAGAGATACAATGAGATAAGAAAACAAGGAAAGAAGAAGAGTGGGAAGAAATCCTAGGAAAAGAATATTTTGATATAAAACTAGCAAGAGATAAGGGTAGAGAGCAAAAAATCTATACTATTAGAAAAGTAAAGAAAGAGAAAGAAGAAAAACCTAGTCCACAAACCTAGAAAGCTAGGAATAAAGAGAGAAAAGAGAAAATGGATTTTTCAATTAAGATCCCTATATTTGGAAAAGATACAATCAAAGTAACATCACACATATTTTATAAGAAGATTACTATGGGAAATGCAAGATATTGACAAAGATAAACCAAAATTACTTGAGATTGTATCCTCTCTAGAAAAATGTATTAGATTGGTACAAGAAAACATATCCTCAACATGGGAAAAATTGGGATGAGGTAAAAAAATAGTTCTTAGCTAATTTTGACACTCTAGAAATCCAAAACAAAGTGTGAGTAAGATGAGAGATTTAGTACAGAGGGAAGATGAATCAATCGAACAATATGATAAAATATTCAAAGAAGTTTTCCACAAACTAGAAGAACCCTTAATAGAGAAACAAAAGATAGAGTGGTTTATTTGTAGACTTCAAAAAGATATAAGAGGAGCTTTAGATGGCAGGATATTCAACACCTACATAGATTTGATTACTATGGCTTATTGCACTAAATCACAAACTTGGTGGAAGCCATAGAAAGATGATATGAAGGAGAATATTAAGAAACTATAAGTTATGGTTTAGAGCACTTAATAAAAAAAACTTAATCCTGCTAAGGGGAGAACCAAAGAAGACCAAAGAAATATAGTGTGCATATTGCTCATGAGAAGGGCACATCTAGAATGACTATCCTAAGGCCCAAGGAGATAGAACCACTACCATACTTCATGTGGAACTAAAGATAGTTCCAACCAAAATTAACTCGATTTACTATGGGACATGTCAAGAATGGGATAGTCACCTCACCAATGACTATATGACAAATCAATTTTAGGTCTAGAACACACAAAACCACCCTTATCCCCAATTCCCTATGCACCACAACTATAATAAAGACATAGAAAAAAAATGACATATATCAAGGGATTAGCAAAGAGACCTCTATATGACACAAGATACAGAAAACCACAACGGAGGGACAACATGAATGCATTTGCTTACAAAATGGCTTACTACAAGAATACACAAGTGATAATAGACAATCTAATTATAGAGGAGGAAGAGGACACAATAGAAACAACTGCCAAAAAAGTGACACATGCTATAACTATGGGAAAATAGGTCATTATGCTATAGATTGTTGGGAAAATAAAAATAATATGTCCCTTTTGCAGAGATGACTCACATGACATGTTCAAGTGTGATAAGGCTCAACAGTATTATCAAAATCCACCACATTTAAGGAGTGATGAATTCTAAGGAAATAAAGGAACTAGAGTGATTAGACAAGTACCACAAGGAATCAAGAGTTGTCAAATAATAGACAACTAGCCCTATAATACATCATATGAGGATTATTCTAGAGGAGAAAAACCATCGTATATTAAAAAAGACAAATATTAAATAATTAAATGAAAATTTGATTAATAAACAGAGAAAATAAAACACACAGAACAAATTATAATATAGCGAATTTAACGTGGTTCACCCAATCCAGGCTACATCCACAAAACCACATCCATCCAATGATTTTATTATCTAGTGCAAAACTTATTACAACCTTGTGAATAATCGCATTTTTCCACATACTATAACACCCATCCCAACACCTTATAACAAGTCTTTTAGAAGCTTCTAGAATTATGGTTTTACAAAGTCAATTTTTTTTCTTTTTTGGTGATTTTTCCTTTTTCACTAATGATGCAAATAAAACTGAAAAAGAAATTTCTCGGGGGTTGCCGCCCCTAAACCCTTTCCCGGGGCCCAACCCAACCCTAAGTTGGGTGTAAAGTATAGCATGATTAGTCACCACATACCAACAATCTCCCACTTGGAGACTGATCAGGCTCCACACAAACACAATCTCCCACTTGGAGACTGATCCTAGATGACACTATTGCACTTACAGCTCCCATTGGAAATAAGCACCTTGGATCCTACTACTCTATTATACGTGAATTCAACCATGAAGGCCAACCAAAGCTGAAGAGGAGCTCAACTTCTCCCTTGTCACCGCCTTTGTAAACATATCCGCTAGATTGGCATCTGTATGTATCTTGTCCAGCTTGACTTATCCATCCTTCAACACTTACCAAATGAAATGATATCTCAACTGTATGTGTTTTGTTTTAGAATGCAAGGTAGAATTCTTTGCAAGATGTATAGCACTATGGCTGTCTATAAATAAGTAATTTACAGTCTATTGTTTTCCCAACTCATCCATGAAAAGTTGCAGCCATATCATCTCCTTTGTCACCTCTGTTGCAGCAACATACTCTGCCTCTATGGTGGATAAAGCAACCACCTTTTGCAATCAAGAAATCCAACTCACTGTTGTCCCACCAACTATAAATACATAACCTATGGCACTCCACCTGGTATCTATATCCCCTACCAAATCTAAGTCAACATAGTCTTTTAAATCAGCATTAGAGCCCCCAAAACATAAACATTTATTGGATGTACCTCTCAAGTACCTAAGAATCCATTTTACCGCATTCCAATGCTCAACTCCGAGATGACTCAAATACCTACTAATAACTTCTACGAAATGTACAATATCTGGTCTCGTGCATACCATGGCGTACATTAAACTGCCTACAACTGAAGTATATGGTACCTTGGACATTTTTCTTTCCTCCTCTTGTGTCTTTGGACACATATCCTTAGTCAATTTAACATGACTAGGAAAAGGTGTGCTGACAGCTTTTGCATTCTCCATATGAAATATCTGCAACACCTTTTCCACATAATTAGCCTGAGATAAAAATAATTTTCTATTTTTCCTATCTCTACAAATTTTTATACCAAGGATTTGTTTTGCTGCCCCCAAATCCTTCATAGCAAAAGATTTTTCTAACTGTTGTTTTAGCTCACTTATGTGATCCATGTTAGACCCTACTACAAGCATGTCATCAACATATAAACATAAAATAGTGTAGTTGTCATTATCCAACCTCTTAAAATAAACACAATGGTCAGAATTACACCTATTGTAGCCTTGCTCAGCCATAAAACTATCAAATTTCAAGTACCATTTCTGAGGTGCTTGCTTCAAGCCATATAAACTTTTCTTCAATCTGCACACTAGTTTCTCCTTACCTTTGACCTCAAATCCTTGTAGTTATTCCATATATATTTCCTCTTCCAAATCACCATGGAGAAAGGTTGTTTTAACATCAACCTATTCTAAATGCAAATCTTTAGCAGCCACAATACTTAAAACAATACGAATAGAAGTCATTTTAAAAACTGGAGAAAAAATCTCATCAAAATCAATACTCTTTTTTTGTGCAAATCCCTTTACAACTAATCTAGCTTTAAATCTCTTCTTACCTCCATCCTCCTCTTTTAGCCTATAAACCCATTTGTTTGGTAAAGCCCTTTTACCTACAGGCAACTTGCATAATTCCCAAGTCTAATTTTTCAGCAAGGAGTCCATTTCTTCTTTCATTCCATGCTCCCACTGAACCTTAGCATCCACCTGCATAGCTTCATCATAATATTCTAGTTCACTAGCATCAATTAACAAAATAGTATACAAAGAGGGAGATAATCTTTTTGGAGGTCTACTTATCCTTGAAGATCATCTAACATTCACAGGATTTTGTGGTTTTTTGTTGTTGTTGTTGTGGAGCATGAGGAACCACCGAAACATCATTGTTTGGAATATCATCCAACACTGCATAATCATTTTCTTTCTTCTCATGCTACAGCAACAGATCTTTGTACAACACTTTCTCATTGAATATGGCATCCTTGCTTCTTACAATTTTTCAATTTTCAAAAATCCCAAAGCTTATAACCAAATTCATCAATGCCATATCCAACAAACTAGGCATGGAATGGATACCAAAAAGAATATAAGGGAATATGAAGAAATAACTGAGGAATCATAAGCAGACAAAGAGGAAGAGTATGAACACTTCCAACCAAATAAGAAACAACATGAGAAAATAGTGGAGAAATCAAGAAAACACATTATACAACAACAAAAGGATGAAATTGCACAATTTTCAAAAGAAGCAAGATGTTGAAGAGTTTAGCCTCATTGGCCCAAAAAAAGGATCTTTTAGTAAAATTAAAATAGTTAGGGAAGTATTGAAATAAACAAAACCAACAACAAATACATCAAATCATAAAAGAGCAAAATTGAAAAAATGGTCCTCTATTAATTATTGTAAATCTAAACAACAATAAAGTTAAACATGTAATGATTGATTTAGGGGTAGACCTCAACATCATTCTGAAAACTACTTGGGAAAGGCTAGGAAGACCTAAACTTATTATCTGAATACCTATGAACATTAGTTTAGCCTATGGGTTTGGCATGGAAACATTAGACACATGGAAGAACATTGATGTAAACATAAAAGGAGTTACCAAAATTGTGGATTTTGAATTCGTGGAGATGAAGGAACCTTTCAACACTTTTAGAGCACTACTTGGACTGAACTGGTTTGTGAATTCTAATGGTGCAGTAGACTCTAGAAAAGAAGAAATCTCCTTAGCAAATGACAATAGAATAGTTCACATTTCTCGAGCAGAGAAAGAGAAGATAGAACTTATGTAGAAGAAATTACACAAGACAGAGACAAAGAAGATCTAAGGAACCTCTATTCTATCTAAAAGTTACCCATTGAATAGAAGAAGAGGAATATCATAATAGTTCCAAAGAGATTTAATTAGAAAGTGATGATACCACTACTAATATCAATGATGTTTTAGAGGCATGGTTATAGAACGAGCAAGAATTACCCAAGTCTACAAGAGCATTTTTTTTAATTAATTCTTCATCTAACCCAATTTCCATCTAAAGCATAATTTTCATCTAGACTCAATGCTAGTCTTTTATATCACATTTCAATAATTAAATAATTCTAATTATTCTCTCTCTCATCATTTCGTTGATTAAATAATAATTATTTAATTATTTAATCCCTAATTTAATTTCATCAATGATTAAATAAATATTATTGTTTATTTAATCATCTTAACCTAAGCTTCTTCTATAATAAATTTAATTAATTATTCATGACATCAAAAATAAATGTATTTTTATTTATTTTATTTTGGAAAACTTGTCACAATTTCCTCTTTACTTAGTTCTTTTATTTTCTATTTTTTTTGGGTTAACTCTTCTATTTCATTATTTTCTTTTTCACTTGAGTGACCCTCTCCACTTGACTGCCTCTTTCTTTCACTTAACTCTTCCATTTCCTTGAATTTCTCAACTTAACTCTTACATCTTTCTATTTCCCACTCCACATTTCCCTTCCATTCTTCTATTTCAAAAATGGGCAACTCTTACATTTTCCATTTTTCGAATGAGCAACTTTCCCATCAAAGTTGTCTCATTTGATCTCAGCCATCCATTCTCTACTCAATCTTGTTCGTCCATTTTGCCACTCTTCATCTATAGATTTGAGCTTCAATCTCCATTCCTCTCTAACCACCGTCTTTGAATCTTTGCCGCCATTATTGTCATAAATCTTTAAATTTTGGACTCCAAAATCTGAGAGCAACTTATCACAAAATCTTTCAAAACAAAGAGGAGAAGGGCAACAGAAGTTATTCAATGATGGCATAAGGGTATATTGGGTTGAACTGTTTGTTATTCCATTTCGTTTATGCTCATCTGTTTTATGTTGCTTGAATTGGGAATTTAACTTGTTACTAATAGTTTGGTGATTATTGTGCAAATCTCAAGCTCCTAAACATGATTTTCCCAATCTTACAACATCAATTTTATATATTATAACAAATTAATTCTACAAATCTCTAATATCCATTTCTTCTTTTTGAACTCAAAACCCAAATATATCTCGCATTCACATTTAATTTCTTCAAAGAGTACTTCGAAATTATTATTCCCAACTCTTCTAAATTACTTATAGCCTAATTCGAGCTTGATTGTGTGTGCTTTAATTAGTTTTGAGGTTAATCGAATAAGATTAAATTTACGCTTTACTTTGAGATAGAATATATTAAAGATTCCATCACTTTCGTAAAAGTTTACTACTTATGAGGTTACGTACGTTTATGCGATCACTATTTTCAGGGCCCATGCAATTGGCCTTCCAGATTTTATGCTCCTCACACTGCTAGTGTGAGCTCTGTTTTTTCTTCCCACCATACCACCTACAACAAACTTTTTCACTATATAACCCAGCTTACAGCCATTCCCATCATCACCCTAAAAGTCTCAAGCTGCATTCGTGGTTATAGTGGGAAATTGTTGTGTTTTCGTGAAGATCAAGATGAAAAGCTTTGGAAAAATTCCTCTGGTTGGGATATGTATTATATTTACAACCATACTCATTTCCATTGAAGGCAGCCCATTAAACAATGTGAATACTGATAATGTTGTGCAAGACATGCCATTCGAATCCCTGACCACAGGTAATTATTCAATTCCAATAGTTCTGGATTCTTATTTTTATTTTTGACTGTTGTGAATGCTATTATATTTATGAACTAGTATTGATAATTCTGTATAATCTGGTGCATATAATGGCTCTACAGGAGGGGATACTTCTTCTGAATCTGCAACACCAAATATGCAAATTAGTGGAATGGTTTTTCCTGTGCCATGCGCTGTGACTCAGTTTATTGGACTCTCTTGCACAAATTCGACTAGTGCCAATCCACAGATAACTGAATTCTGTACCTGCACAGTAGCATAGTTCCAATATAACAACCAATGATCGATATTTGGTATATATTTTTTTATCATATATGTTCTTGGGTAGGAGTGTTATAGATCATATGCAGTCCATAACCATACTAAATAAATGATCTGTTTATCAACTAATAAATGAATTTGCTCTGATATTATGTAAGCTTTTTGTTTCCACATCATGAATAAAATATAGCAGTTGCCATGATTGTTTAAAGAGTTTTCAGTTACTTATATACCCATTTGTTCTGCTCAATTTGGCTTCACGGAGTCCACTTTCAATAAGATTTGGAGCTCCTGTCAGGAATGGGTGTATTTTTTATTTAAGAATAACTTCCTCCATTCTAACTTCATCTACAGACAGTCTTTGCATTCTCTTTTAAGAGTCTTAATTCTGCTTGATCATTGCCAGCGTCCATTAGGTCACCATACACAAGATCATCAATTCATTTGCTACCTAAGTCTTCTACGCTTCATAGAATAAAAATGAAATTACGTATTCATTTTTAGATTAATAATAAAATAATTATTAATTCGAGTATTATATTGTTTTATGAAAGAATCTATTTTAAATAGAACATGGATGGCAATGCCTCTTAGTAATGGTGTTTATTCTCACAATTCTTATAAAATATTTTGATTCAACTTTTACTCAATCAAATGATATATAGTTGCTCGGACCCCTACAAATAATCTACCTCACCGTTGGCTCCCCCATCCAAGGCCCCCTCACCTTATATAACTGGGAAGGGGGCGAACCCAACGACATCTACCTTCCAGGGGGGCTCCCACCCACCCAGGGGTTTATGAACAAAATTGTCTATTATATTATGTTGTCAGTATCATATGACTTTATCAAACAATTTACTTGAAATATGATACGGATGACAACATCTCCAATGGAGTTTTTGTTGAACAATTCTTCTGAATATTTGTGTTCAACTTTTATCCACTTCATGATCAAAATTATCTACTTCATTAATACGTTTTGGCATCTTTTTCAATAGATTTTAGTGTAATCACCTCTATTTAAATAAGCTTTATTAATATTGTTGTCCATTCCATGGAAACCTCGCCATCTAATTAAAGTTTAAACTTCTTTTTTTTTGTATTACTTGTAGAAATTTAACCCTGTGAAGAGGATTGAGGACCATCTTCTACCTATTCAAATTGTGTTCTTGTATTCACTTAAATAAGCACATGTGCATTTTTGAGATCAAGCTAGATCAAGCTGCAAAGTTCATTTGGAATCTCAACAAGAGACTTGAAACCAAGCTTCAAAGGGTGCATACAAGAGATATTCTAAAATAAAAACTTTGAATGAGAGCCTATAGGACCAAGCAATTCACTTGGGAAAGTATTGGATTGACTTAACAATGTTTGCATGTGATGGGATAATAGCTAACAATTTTATAAACATTCTAATTGTTATTAAAAATGTTAATATGATTATTTGTAAATGTTTAGTTAGTTGCATAATAAAGCTTGTTTAAAATATCGTGATCTTTGATTTTGGAATGTTGATTTGTTTATTAAAGTTGTTCTTATTTACACAAGTTTTTAATGGAGAAGAGTGAATGCAAGATTATGAAAGAATCTCCTTTTGTAATAAAACAAAAAAAATGTGGGTTTACATTTTATTGAATGGTGTGGAAAAGAAAAAAATATTATCGCAATATTGATGTTTCTCATTTGATTAAATGTTTAAACTACAAATATACAAGTTTATTGTACAAGGCTTCAATTGCATAAGGCAAAGCATTTAAAAGGAAAAACTAACTATTATATACACTAAAATAGTGATTAACTCTTAGCAAATATAACTAACTAAACTACCAATTGAGTGTAGATTATGTAAACTAATCAACTTAAGTGAAATCAAACTAAATTAGAGCTAATTAATTTCTTATAAGTTTGATTACCTATGGGCTATTGGCCAAGAATAGTTATGAAAGCAAGACAAAACTGAAGTATGGAGTATGTACTCATAAGAATTGTATCCTTATCTATATTGTGAAAAATCCAATTGATATATGATGTCCTATACAGAAAAACCTATTTGAAGTTGTATTTGGGATGTCTTCATTGAAACAAGATTCAAGTGGGAAAAGAAGTGGTTCATTGACCAAGATCATACTAGTATAGTTAAGAATGTAGATATTTAGGCTACATCAAATAATAATTAATCACAAAGTAGTTGACATAAGTGATGGAAGGAAAAGAAACTAAATAAGGTTTCTAGAGAAGTTGTAATCAACTAGTTGCACATAGGATGGGTAGAGTGTACAAAGCTCTACTTTGGAGATAATTTGGAGTGTGTCTATGTGTGTATTCACACTCTCTTCTCTCTCCTTTAAAAATATGTTATTTTCACATGTTAACACAATGGAAGAACATTGTACATAATTTGGAGGTGATTGAAAGGCTAAGGATGCGTAAAATAAAGTGATAGGGGTGTAAAACATTTAAAATTCTTTTTTTCTTGTACTCAAGTTAGCTACCAATTTCAATAGAGCTCAATGGTTGTGAAACCATCACACTAATTACATGACTATTTTGGTAGTTACAAAATAATAATATCTATATTTTCTCCTCTTCTAGATGACAACCAAACAATAAAATAGTAGAATCTTGCTCTCTTTGTAATTAGTTTTAGTTGATCTTTTCTAGAAGGATAAACAAGACTTACACAAGGGTCAAAAACACATAAGAAAGGGTAAACATAATCACATATAGATAAATACGAAAATATAATTCTAGATAGGTGTTAACATGAGGTAAATTAGAGGTAAAAAAAAAATGCAAAGAGGAACACCTAAAATATAAGTTTAAAAAATTATAAAATAAGTTGCAAGGTATACAATTTATGTTATTACACTATCCTCAATGGAGTTGTTAACACTTGAAATTACATGCTCACAATCTTAGATCATACACCTAGATATACAACATTGGGGATGTATTTCACAACTAATCCGCAAGAGGAAGAAACTCCCACGTACACTTTTGGATTTAAAAATCCATGGAAGAAGATTTTAGAAGTCTAAAACCATGAACAATTACAAGAATAAGTTTCAACAACCCATACCTTATGTATACTAACACTTGAATAATATGTCACTAGGCATTCAAGCATGTTAACTCATTGTAAATAAGATCAATGACCTCTCAAAAGTTGATAACAATAATGGACTACACATACAACTAGAGAAATGAAATAAATTAATCCCCTTAATATTTCTTAAATAGCATGGCCAATCTAAATTTAACACACTTATAACCCTCTAAAAATTCATCAAGCATTATCTCTTGAATGATTTAGCACAAGTTATTATGCCAAGTTATAAATGCAATCATGACCTAATCTACTTCTAAAATACCAAATTTATAAAATATAATATGGTTTAAAAGGAAATATTAATCATGTTACTTCCTTGAATAATGCTTATTTATGAGGCAACAAATTCAAAGTCTCCAAAGAGAGCTAAGCATATCTAAATATTAACCAACAATGGAATTAGAGTTGGGCACGAGTAAATTAGAAAACCAAAACACTGTTGGGAAATGTAATTTCTCCCTCAAATTAGATATAAAAATATTAATTAAATTAGAGGTTTCTAGAAGTTCCAGCTGGGTAAAGTTCTAGAAGTTATATTTTAGATGTTTGTAGAAATATGTCAGCTAATTCTAGATGTTTCTTAAGCTCTCTATAAAAGAGGCACAATGTAATGTTTTTTGACAAGCAATTGAGGAAGCAATGGAATGAGGTGCAGCAGCACAGTTATGAATTAAATTTTTGTGTCTTTTTCAGTATTTTATTTTTTGTATATGAGTGTGAATGTCTTGTGGATGTGAGATCCACCACTATCAGATTGGTATCAGAGCCTATGGTTGAAGACCCTGGAGAGCAGATGGTTGTGAAAGAGTTTGCTGTTAAATAATTTGTGAAGATCCATTGTTGAAGCAAGTGTTGTTGAAAGAAGTTGCTGCCAGATTGTGTTTGCAGATTGTTAGCACCAAATTGAAGAAAGCCATCAAAGTGAAGAATACAGTGCTGCTAAAGATTGGTATGAGCATTGGCTTGAGAATTTATGAAAAGTTAATTTTTTTTACAGAAAGGATTGTCATAGTAAATTTGTGTTGCCCTAGTTAGGGTTTGGTATATTTTTGTTGAAATTTTTAGATTACATAAGTTATGTTTATAAAAAAAAAGAATTGTGAGATAACATTTGTTGGAAGTGATAATTTGTGAAGTTTGAAGAAAGATTGCAACAAGGGTTTCAAAAGGTTACAGCCAGTTGAAAGAAATCGTGGAAGAGTGAAGGCAGGCGAAGATTGCAAAATTGAGGTAAGATTATTTGTTTGATTCAATGGGAAAAGATGATAGAGTAAAGAAAGAGAAAAAAAAAGATTTAGAAAAAGAATTAATAAAAGTGAAGAAAGAAAATACAAGCTTAAAATGTGAAAAAGATTTTTTAGAAAAAGAATTGGAAAAATTAAGGAAAAAGATGGGGCAGAAAAATGTAATCTTTATACAGAGGCAATTGAAGAGCTAGAGGATAAGTTAAAGTTTGTGGAACAAATAAATAATTTGCAGGTGAAGGAATTGTGCAAATTTAGAGAGAAAAATAAAGAGCTTGAAGAAAAACTAGAATTGTTTGATGAGATTAATACAAGGAATGAGGAATTGGAAAAAAGAGTGAAATTGGTTGATGATTTAGAAGAGAAGTTAAAAAAATTAGAAGAAGCAAATAGTTTGCAGATGAAGGAAATTACAAAATTGAATGAATGTTTGAAGTCAAAATTTGTATGTGATGTTTCATGTAGTACAGAGGATTTGAATTTGTCAATTGAGAAATGTGTTTTTGCTGAAGAAGTTTGTGATAAAAAAATGCCAAAATAATAATGTTGTTAGCTGTAATGGCAATAAAATGAATGTTGGTTTAAAGATCATGGAAATAATGGGATACAAAGGTAAAGGTTTAGGAAGGCATAATCAAGGGATGAGAGAGCCAATTAAGCCAATAATGAGGCCAAAGCATGAAGGTCTTGGATATGTGACAGGTCAAGGAAATAATACAGGTGTAACCAAATTTGTTAAAGAAAAGGAATGTGTGCAATGTTGTCATTGTAACAGGAAAGGACATACGAAGGATAGATGTTGGGATTTACATCCTTGCAGTATTTGTGGTTTAAAGAGTCATTCTGAAAAAACATGTTGGAACAAAGAGTGCAAGAAGGATTCTATTGCAGGTTGTATGAAAATGGATTGTGGATGGGTCTACGGATCAAGTTGGCAAAATATGACAGGCATGTTCAAAGGGTTGTTCAAGTGGAAATTTTCCTATGTCAAAGATGAAAGAAATCAAGAGAGGTTTGATGGAAAGTTACAAATAGCAAGTTTGCAGAGAAGACTTCCAATTTGAAGTTTTTGAAATATTTGATAATCAAAGTTTGAAGGACTGCCGCAGCAGTGGGTGAGAGTTGAAAAGGGTTGAGGAAAGAGATCTACAGATTATAGAGATGGTTTCAGAGATGGTTTGAAGTTTGAAGACTTGGACAAAGACAAAGGCATCATCAAGCAACGAAAAGGATTTGCAAAGTCACCAGTCGAGAGCAAGGAAATTTATGCAGCAGCATTTGAGGTCGAAATTAGGGGGGAGTGTTAGGAAATGTAATTTATCCCTCAAATTAGATATTAAAATATTAATTAAATTAGAGGTTTCTAGAAGTTCCAGCTGGGTAAAGTTCTAGAAGTTATATTTTAGATGTTTGTAGAAATATGTCGGCTAATTCTAGATGTTTCTTAAGCTCTCTATAAAAGAGGCACAATGTAATGTTTTTTGACAAGCAATTGAGGAAGCAATGGAATGAGGTGCAGCAGCACAGTTATGAATTAAATTTTTGTGTCTTTTTCAGTATTTTATTTTTTGTATATGAGTGTGAATGTCTTGTGGATGTGAGATCCACCACTATCAAAGACATCACACAATTATACTTTCTTTAAATATACATTTCCAATAAAAAAATACCCCATATATAATAAGAAGATAAACTTTACAAATCCTCTACAATGGTTTTATACAATTGTACCATTTCAAGTTATATATATATATATATATACACACACACATGCGCACAAAAGACCTTATGACCAACTCATAAAATCCCTAAAAAAAATTAATTATACAAATCTCTAATATCCATTTCTTATCTTGAATTCAAAATCCAAATATATTTTTCATTCACATTTAATTTCTTAAAATAATGCTTTGGATTATTATTCGCAACTCTTCTGATTCACTTAGCCTAATTTGAGCTTGATTATTTGTACTTTAATTAGTTTCAAGGTTAATCGAATAAGATTAAATTTACACTTTACTTTCAGATAGAATATCTTAAAGATTCCATCACGTTCGTAAAACTTTACTACTTTTGAGGTTATGTACGTTCATGTGATCACTATTTTCAGGTTCCATGTAATTGGTATTCAAAACTTTATGCCCCTCACACTGCTAGTGTGAGCTCTGATTTTTTCTTCCCACCATACCACCTACAATAAACTTTTTCACTATATAACCCAGATTACAGTCATTCCATTCATCACCCTAAAATTCTCAAGCTGCATTCGTGGTTATAGTAGGGCATAACTGTGTGTTTTCATTAAAGATGAAGATGAAAAGCTTTGGAAAAATTCCTCTGGTTGTGATGTGTATTATATTTACAGCCATACTCATTTCCATTGAAGGTAGCCCATTAAACAATGGGAAATATGATTATGTTGTGCATGACATGTCTTTCCAATCCCTGACCACAGGTAATTATTCAATTCCAATAGTTCTGCATTCTAGTTTTTTTATTTGTGTGTGTTGTAATGCTATTATATTTATGAATTGGTAGTGAGAATTCTGTATAATCTGGTGCATATAATGACTTTACAGGAGGGGAAATTTTATCTGAACCTGTATCACCAGATACAGAAATATCTGGTGCATATAGTGGCTCTACAGGAGGGGTTATTTCTTCTGAACCTGCACCACCAGATACACAAGTTAGTGGACTGATTTTTCTTGTGCCATGTGCTGTAACTCAGTTTATTCGACTCTCTTGCACAGCTTCGACTAATGTCAATCCACAGATAACTGAATTCTGTACCTGCACAGTACCATAGTTCCAATATAACAACCAATGATCGATATTGGATATATATATTATATATATATGTTCTTTGGTGGGAGTTTTATAGATCATATGCAGTCCATAAGCATACTAAATATATGATCTGTTTATCAAAACATAAAATGAATTTGCTCTTTTATTATGTAAGCTTTTTGTTTAAACATGATGTATAAAATATAGCAGTTGCCATTATTGTTTAAAGAGTTTTCAGTTACTTGATATACCCATTTGTTCTGCTCAATTTGGCTTCAATTGTGTTCACTACCAGAGGCATGGTAAACAACTGTTAAAAGTATAAAAATAAAATTACATTAATATTAGTATTTCTTTAAAATTAATAATAAAATAATTAGTAACTTGAGTAGTAAATTATCAAACAATTTTCTTTGTTGCTCAATTCTGTTAAAATACTTTGGTTCAACTTTCACTCAATAAAATGAGCATCTTTATGAATAAAATTGTCTACTCTGTAATGTTGTCAAACTAATTCTATTACCATATGATTTCATCAAAGAATTTACTAGTGTCATATGATTTTTATCAAAGAATTTACTTGAAATAGGACATGATAGCAATGTTTCTTAGTAATGGAGTTTTTGTTGCACAATTCTCACAAAATATTTGTGTTCAAATTTTACCCAATAAAATGAACATTTTCATGAACAAAATTATCTACTCTATTAATATGTTTTGACATCTCTTACATAGAATTTAGTACAATCACCTCTATTAGTTTTTTCATGTTGTTGTCTAGTTCATGGAAAGCTCACCATCTAGCTATACTTTAAATTAAATTATTTTGTATTAAGAAGAAATTTAACATTGTGAAAAGGATTAAGGACCATCTTCTACCTATTCAAATTATATTCTTGTATGAACGTAAATAAGCACATGTTGGTTCTTGAGATCAAGCTAGAGGAAGTTGTAGAGTTTGTTTGGAATCTCAACAAAAGACTCGAAACCAAACTTTAGAGGGTATATACTATATACAAGAGGTATTCTAAAACAAAAAAATTGAATGAGACCTTATATGGCCAAGAAATTCACTTGGCAAAGTGTTGGATTGACTTAATAATATTTGCATGTGATGGGATAATAGTTAATAGTTTTACAAACATTCTAATTGTTATCAGAATTGTTGTTAAAATGATGACTTGTAAATGTTTTGTTTGTTGCATAGTAAATCTTGTTTAAAAGAATGTGATCTTTGATTTTGGAATATTGATTTTTTTGTTAATTTTTTTTGTTATTTACACACATTTAATGGAGAAGAGTGAATGCAATATTATGAAAGAATCTCCTTTTGTACTAAAGTAAATAAGTGTGGGTTTGAGTTTTGTTGAATAGTATCCAAAAGATGAAAGTTTGAATCAATGTCAATGCTTCTCATTTATTATATTTAAACAATAAATGTAATATTTTATTTGTTATGAGGCTTGAATTGCATGAGACAAAGCATTTAAAAGGAAAAAATAGCTATTATATCACTAAACTAGTGATTAACTATTATCAAATATAATTAATTAAACTAAAAATTGAATATATATAATATAAGCTAATCTACTTAAGTGAAATTAAACTAAATTAGAGCTAATTAATTCCTTACAAGTTTGATTACCTAGGGGCTATTGGCTAAGAGTAGTTGTGAAAGCAAGACAAAACTAGAGTATGGGGTATGTTCTTAGAAGAATGACAACCTTATCTATAATTGTGAATAATTCAATTGATATATGACATCCTAGACACAAAAACATATTTGAAGGTATATTTGGGATGTCTTGGAAAAAAATCAAGTGTGAAAAGAAGTGGCTCAATGATCAAGATAGTGCTAGTATAGTCAAGAATGTAGATGTTTAGACTATGTGGAATAAGAATTTATAAAATAAACTATTTGACATAAGTGGTGGGAGGAAAAGAAATTGAATGGGGTTTCTTGGGAAGGTGTAATCCACATAGGATGGAGAGTAACATGACTAATATTTCCACTTAAAGCATATTATCTTTTCCCAATCTAGCAGTTTAGAAGTAGATTAGGTCATGCTCACATTTATAACTTGGTGTAAGGACTTGTGCTAAATTATTTGAGAGATAATGTTTAATGAATGTTTAGATGGTTATTAAGTCGCACGTGAAATGGAAATGTTAACTCAAAGTCTCCAAGGAAAAGTGAACAATGGAACTAGAGTTGACCAACTACAAGAAGTAGCTAAGATATTTAGGTATTTAATCCTTTAGTTGTAGTGGACAATCAAATTTTAAATTATTGTATGAGCAAGGAAATTGGCATGTCCCAAATTAAAATAAATCTCAATTTTAATTAATTTTATGAGCCCCAAAAATTACTTGGACCTCAAATCTGGAATATCTCAAGATTTCCACAAAATAAACTTATCTTAAAATATGAAACATTAATTTCTATCAAATTCAAGAGAGGGAAAATCGAGTGTTCTCAAAATGGCACAAATATGTATAAAACTAGAAATTAGGTGAAGTGCAAATGAGATTTAATGATTTATTATATAATTTCACATGGATTTAAATTATATTTGTTTTCATTTACAGCAGATAACATCCATGAACAGCTGCAGCAAGTTACACACACATATCTCTAACTGAAAACCCAAAACAATCACTATAATTGAAGCTAACATCCCACAAACTCACCACACTTCTCAATTACAAACAACAACATAAATATGCTTCATAATACATATAATAAATGCTTTAATATGTTGCTTACAATAGAAATTACATTCAGCAACCCAATAACTGAAATATGCACACCAAACTTGATCCAAATCTTGAATCTAGAAGCCACAACCATGCTCTAAACTGAAGCAATTATCATATGCCACTCACCAACTATCAAATAACTGATCTTGGATAGAAAATTATATCAAGGAATGACTCTTAAATACATGGATATATGTTGTATTCTACATCCACACAAAACTGAAATTCAAAATGCACTCTTAAACTGACAAACCCTTACCAAACTATTGCTAATAAAATTACCAAATTAAAGAGCATTCGGCACAATGGCAATATCTAGATGAAATTGCACCTAGGGACCCTTGGAACCACTGTCTTCAAGATCTTCAATCCCCTTGGTTTACTAGCCTCAGAGATCCTTTCTTCATTGGTTTACCAACCTCTAAAGAATAGCACAACCTATGTGAGAAAACATACATAAAATGAATTCAACTTGGAAGACCAAAAAATTATATATCAAAATCTTTTCCAAAACCAACTTTGGTGCTCAAATTCAAATTCCCGAGGAAAGAGATGATTGCATGCCAAAATTGTAGCTCTCACTTGCCAAAATTGAAGTCACCAAAAGCATTCTAATCCCAAACTGTCAAATTACATGTCACTTCCCTTTTTTCCAAGAAACCCATGCCTACCCTAAACCCATTAATATTTCAAAAATATTAATTCATTTATCACCATGACTGATTTAATTAATATAATTTGGAAAACCAACTTTCCTGGAATTTATCTACAAGTCCTGACTTACTATTTTAGGATACTAGGTTTACTAAAAATAGTCAATGTTATTTTTAGAAAAAGGGACATTACAAGTCCTCCCTTTCCAAGATTGCTTTTCCTCAAGAAATGGTGACTTGGATGGTTGTGACATTTTTTCCTTTCCCATGTTGCATCTTCAAATTTGATTAAGTGCTTGATGATACCTTTGTTATTTATTTTTCCCTCTCCTATTTCCATAACTCTTTCAGGTGTCAATTTTTGTTTCCTTTCATCATATTATGTTAGCAATTCAAAAGAGATTACAATTTTTTTCCCACCACTCTCAAGAGACATGAAACATGAAAGGAATTGTGTATGTGGAAAACTGGTAGCACATCCAACTCAACAACTACCTTTCCATCCCTCCTAATGACTTTGTGAGATCCATTGAACCTATCCACTCTACCTTTCTTTAGGAAAATCTGATTATATGGTTGAAACCCAAAGAAATCTCCATTCTCTTCTTATCCGCATATAATTTTTGGGTATTATCAACTGTCCTTTGATTATAGCAAACTCCAACCACAAGGAGTCTCTCCATTCTCTTCTTATCCACATACAAAAAAAATTTATCCTATACAAGATATGAATTATCTCTAAATGACACCAGGTCCTCTTGACTTTGTAAGATAAAATCAATTGTTGTAGGAGCCCTACTATTTGAAAATAATTACTCAACAAAAGGGAGAGAATCATAACTATAGAGATCCTGAAATAGAGACATACCAAAGGACATATGATGGAAAGGGGTATGAATATACTCCCCTAATTGTAACCACTTCTCATGAGCACCATGTTGATAATGTGCCACCAATAAAACACCATACTCAAACTAAACTCTTCTCTCTTGGAATCCTAAAAATAAAACACCATCTAACCCACAAAATTAAATTCTTGAGAGGTTCAGAATCAATCTCATGGAGCATACCCTGCCAAAGTAACTCAAAGAAGACCACATTATCTAACTCGCCATCAATCATGATCCTGGGAAAAATACAAGACACCTTGCTCAACCATAAGACATTGTACCCCTCATCACTACCATAAGTATGAGGCCAATGAATCACAACCATGGCTCTGAAATCCTCCAGCCAAGGAAAGCTCTTTTGTCACCATCAAGTGAATCATCTCATCAACACAACCTCCAAGTGTCAAATGGAAGGCCCCAGGAACATCGAAGCAACCAAACCAATGTAATCATTAAAATATCATTTATAATCATGTGTATACAATCTCCATGAAGTAACTACAATGACCATTACTCACCAAAGTGGAAGAAATGAAAGAATGAATTGTGTCCAAGAAAATACTTACAACCAATAGCCCAAAATTCTGCTAATGCTCAACAACAATTTATGCATGAAAATTTATCTCCCTAGCCAACAAAAATATGTAAGGGAAATAATAACAAAACTAAAAGGATAGGAGAGATGAGTATGGAAGTAGCAACATGATCAATATTCCTTATGGTCAAAATACCTTTATTGTCCCATCTCAGCCAAGAACTATTCAACTATTGGGCTAAAGATACCACCCAACTCATCTTCAACTCAAGATCTAAAGTTATGTGCAAGCTAATTGGAAAGTGGGAAGTATTAATAAAACTAAAGGTTGACCCTTTAATCTTGTGACAACATCTCATAGCAAGAAATTGCACCTGGGTCTGGAATCCTGCAATCAACTCCAATCTGATCACTAAAATGTATTAGATCTTCATTACCCAACTCAAACAAAAGATTATCATGAGTCAAATTAACATCTATCTCAAATAAATGATTAGAAACAAGTTGAATATTCTAAATACCCTTCCCCTTGTTGGTCTAAAATCCTCTTATCTGAATGTGTTAGATCATACTCCTTCTGGATGCAATCTAGCTCCTTGAAATATTGAGCTTCATAGAGTTGATCAATTTCCTCTAGAAGTGCCTCTTGGACACTTTCTAAGGTAAGCTTTGTAGATTTAAGCTTTCTAGTAAGCTCACCAACCTCTTCCCTTAATTTCTTAGTCATGGATAGGGTCTCACCTATAAACTTGTTACACTGTTTGGCCAAACTTGACATTGAAATCAGCATTTTTCACCAGATATTCACTTTCTTACACCTATAGCAGCTAAGCCATTGAGAATTTGAAGATGAATCAAACTAGTGATTTGTGAGATTTTGTGTTTAGATTCTAATTATACTTTAAAAAAAAAATTGTGAATCCTTTTATGTAATTTTTAATAACTTATTTTTTCTACTAAACAACATTTTTAAAAGATGATGTTTACTTCGGACCACATAACTTTTTTTATAGAAAGGATACAGTTCTAATTTTTAAAATACAAATTTTTCTCACCAATATCTATTGCATGGATATTTTTTCATAATTTTTTGTTACATATTTTTTTAATTAATTTTCCAAGTGAGAGTAATTATAATTTGGACAAAGGTGTACTTCGTACCATATAATTTTTTTTGTATGCATTTGAATTAACTTATTTTTTTTGTTGGAAGAGGGACATCAATACCTAGTACACATGCATTTTTTATAAAAAAAAATCTCTATTTTCCTATTTTTTCATATGTGTTAAACAAAGACATTGATGTTCATTGAAAAACCTACATTCACAAGAAATAAAAAATAAATATAATAATCAAATTAAATATATTTAAAATTATACTTTTTGGGAAGCTTAGAATAACAGCTACATACTTACAAAAAATAAATTTTAAATGTATTTTGTGGTCATATGGTGTGACCAAGAGCTCCAGAAGATTCTGAAAGTGCCTCTATAGGCCCTTTTTCTTCATTTTTGCATATCTTTTGCAAACGAAAGCCATTTTTTGCAAAACACATATCAACAAAAAGGTATTTTCGTCACCTTTACAGTGGTTGAGGAATTTATTTCATATTTTTCTATTTGGTAGTGTTTTTAATCTGTTGAAGTTCAATATTGGTGTTGTTGCGCTCTTTCGAGTTGCTTGATTCTTAGTCCTTGTTTTTGCATTATTACTTCTTGAAGTATTTTGGGAAGGCTTCATTTGTAGTATTTTGGGGTTTCTAATTGTTTTTGAAGGTTAATGTCTTTGTATTTTTGGAGTTTTTTCATAGTTGATTATGGGGTTTTCATTGCATCCTGGTGTGATTATGTTGGAAAGGGGAAACTATAAACAATGTAGAGATGGTATCATAAAACATCTCAAATGGCTTCATTTGTTGCCACATTTATATAATCTTGTTCCCCTTTCTGGTACTAATAGTAAGAAATTTGCATGGAATTGCAAAAGGGATCATGTCCTAGGAGTTATTACAATGCATATTGATCATCACAACCACTTTGAATGTTAATGATCATTTTGAGTGTCCTCATATTCTTTGGATTAAAATTTGGGAAATACATGGAGATCCTGATACTCAACTATTCCCAGGTGATCCTATTTCAGATTGTCTCGTGCCTCTTCATTTTTTTAGACAGGATACCCTATGATCATGCTACTATGTAGGAGTTTGAAGTTTTGGAATACTTTGAGTCTTTAGATGAGGATGACAAGGGTTCTTTAGATGGTCCTTCTTCTCCATAAGGGACAGTTGATGTACCTTCACCTTCAGTGATTCATTGTTCAGAGTCATTGATCAAGGCTCCTATCATTCTTGTTCAATAGGACCATTCATTTTGTGTTGATGATTCATTGATCACATCCAGTGATTCATCACAACCAGTATCTCATTGTCTTCCTGACTAGGATTCTTATTTGTCAAACATTGGTTCATTGTTCGTAGAATCTTACATATTTTATTTGGAAGACACATTTGAGGGTATATCCCTCCTTTTTTATGATAGTTGTTGTACAACTGTTGTCACTCCATCTCAATCTCTGGAGAATGTTCAAAATTAGTTTCCAGTGGTACCTTGTTTGTCACCTTCTATTGTGATTGGGCGTGTTCCTGACTGGTTCATGGCATCATCTTCCAAGGTCATGGCAACACATGAGCAGATTTCAGAGATATTTTCATCCTACATTTTTATTTTACTTGTTGATTCCTATCTAGAGTGGGAAGCATTCTTGCACTTGTGCTTGGTTTTGTTTCTTCCAAAAGGGAGACAAGTTGTTTATCGACATTGGATCATTTTTGTCTTCAGGCACTTACCATTTTTGTTGGTGATTACACATTGTGGGGGGGCTATATAGTCTCTCTCTTTCCCTCTTATGGGAGGGTCATTGATTGTATATATATGATGTATGTAGTACTTGGGGGTGTGATTGAGTCCTCCATCCATGCATCATTTTTGTTTTATTTTCTCTCTTTTGGAGAGGGGTTTTTTCCCACAGAGTTTTTCTCCTTTTCTCCACTTGTGAGATATTTTTTATGCATTATAAATGGGTACCTAACATGGTTGTGTAGTCGGGACCTATACTGCTTCTTTATTTTTGCATTTTCATTCTCCCTAAGTTGCACTTAAGGGGGGTGTTAGAGTAAATAGAATATTTATGCTTAAGTTTACTTAGGCTTGCATTATAGTTTAATAGTGCATTTAATTAATCAGATGGTTTTTTCCCATGCAGGTAGTTTTTACACCCATTACCTATTTTTCTTGCCTTTATAAGGCATATTGTACATTTGTAATATATCATATCCCAATGCATTTTCCATTCTTCTAGTGAAAGAGACCTAAGCTTCTCTCATATTTGTGAAGGTGTTATTTGCAATTGGTTCTCCTGGGTTTGATGGAAATCCCCAACATAAATCAACAATGGTTTTTAATCACCATTTTGATAGGTGTAGAGGAGACTCCATTATAGGTATGGTTTAAAACTAATGAGGTTCTATCCAAGAAAGTTTGATCTAAGAGGGTTTGATCTTGAACCCTCTTTAATTAAAATAATTTAAATGTATTCTTTAAAGGCTTAAATCATTATGTTTTTCAAAAATATGTGATTTCAGGCAAAAATTGGGATGTCTCAGAAAGTGTAACCCATTATTATGGCAACACCCAACATGCACAAGTAAGCTACTTTGATTTCCTTGACTATGTGTTTCATTGTTCACAAATAAACATAGAAAACACTAAGCTCATTTCTATCCCTTGTTGCATTTTTAATGATGCTTTCTACAAGAACTTTTGTATTATCCAGTCTAGATAAGATTTTTATTTCATTTCCAACAAACACCAAGAATTATCTTCCA